>BMAU01008055.1:0-235910 GCA_019973935.1 Trichonephila clavipes
AAGTTTCTAAGATTATTGTCTTTTACAATATTGAGGTCACCAGTAACAACATGTTTGTGATGTTTATCTATGAATTCTTTAAATTCATTACATTTACATGTTAAGTTACTTTGCTTTATAGGTACATTACAGTTAAAAATTGATCTACCTTTTTTATTTTATTTAAAAGCTTTTTTGATAGTAATATTTTGTATTGGGAAAGATGACATGAGTTTTTTTTAAAAATGTCAGAAATATTAATATTATCACATGATTTATTCATATTTAAAAGTTACAATATTCTATTTGATAATCCTTATTCACATTAACTTTTATGTCATGTTTATGTATCAAAAAATTGTGAATGTCCTTTATAATATGCAAAGCATGGCAATCTTTAATTTTATGTGAAATTAGTATATCTTCTGTATAATGCATAATTCTGTCTTACTGAGCTCAAACATAAAAGATTTAATGTGTTTTATGTGAAAATTGTAAAATTCAACGCTATTACAAATATCTATAATACTATCTGTACGGACTTTTTGTCTCTACTTAATCTTTTAGTCCTAGTCCCTCTAGTTTTTCTTTTATTAGATATTATATTAATCCCATTATTGTAATAATAATTTTGAGAATTTAGTTTAATTGCATTTATAATATCTTTTCCTTGGTTTAATACATTTAGTCCAAAAGGATAAACTACATTATAATATTTAATACAGTAATTTTCCCACTATAATCTTTCTTTAAAATAGTAACAACTTTAATAATATTGAGTGAAACATGTTCAAAACCATGTGTACTAAAGTGACTTATTTCGATTTTATTGGAATTTTTAATACTATTGAAGTATTTAGTATTAGAGAGAGAGAGCCCTATGTTAATTAATTCTAATATTAATTTTATTATATGTCTGTTCAATGTAATTAAATTGGCATTTATTACATATCAATAAGTAAATACAGTTATATGTTTTACAGAAGGTAAATTTAGAATCCTCTTTGATTTGATCATTATGGATCATTTTACAAGTTTTGCATCTTTTGTCACTGGATCCAAAACCTGACTTTGGGGAGGGGGCTAATGTTCTTCGTTACACCACTGTTTACATCTTTCCTTCCACATTTGACATATTTCATTGGTTTTAAAAATCAAGAATTAAACTTACAAGGGAATAATAAATTTATATTTGGATTGAAGAGAAATTATTTTTATTTATTCTATTCATTTTAAATTTATTGTGCTACACTAAAAATGGTATTCCAGCATATGTGGTATTCGGAATATATATTTTCAATTCATTTTTTAAATTACTTCGACTTACATGTATAAGATTAATAAGTGTCATTAATTTAAAACTACTGAAATTTTAATGAATTTTTATCATTGATTCAATTTCTATAAAGAGTATGCATTTACAAACCTCATGATTTGATTGATAGTTTATTACGTTCATTTATAAATAGGTTAAATAAGAAGGGTCCAGTTTTTTGTTATGCGTAATCTTAACATGTAATTTTGATCAGGGCATTGTATGGGGTGTGTTCTACTAGGCAGTAAAAAAAAGTACAGGCGAGATTTTCTTTGTAATGTAATTGACAATATAACCTTAATTTGTTTTTTAAGTATATTATTTATCAAAACCTGCAAAACATTTATTCATTTTCAAACATTTTGTCATTTTTGGAAAAGATGAATAATTCTTTAATTTATTTTTTTTTACCCACATTATTTTTTGAGCGATTAAGAGCATTCGTTTCCATTTTAAAATCAATTGTGTGTTTGTTTTTCCCATATAATTATGAAAATAACAAATCTTAATTTATTTTCTTTTTTACCACTGAAAAACAAAATATGTGTTAAAAACTCTGAGGAATCGGACTTCAATTTTTTTAACTACTAAGATATTCAGAGTTAAATTATTTTGTGAACTTTTGTTTAGTCTCGATTATGTTTAATGTCTGCGTGCAATATGTGAAATATTAATGTCACTGTATTATAATAAATGCATTTAAATACATTAAAAAAGTCAATACACTTATAAGGAGCACACGCACCTCTCTTGAAATTAAATTTAATATCACACATAAATGTTTTTAGTTCTTTCAAGCTAGTTTCTAAGGGGACACAATACGATTCAAATGAAAAAATCAAATCCAAATGGTCCAAAATATAAATTTTATTTTTATTATCCTAAATTATTTTTTATACACTCATACTTTTCCTTAATCTACAAAATTTGAAAACTCTAAGTTTAAAAAATGTAGAGTTATGATACATTTCACGTTCGCCTTTTTATTCACATCTCAATGTGACAAAGAAAAACTTTAAGCTCTGACTTGTCCCAGAAAAAATAATTAATTTGTCTTCACTTAAAATGCTAAGATTTTTTTTCTATTGTGCCAAAAGCATTGATATGTTTTCTAACTATTGCTAATAATTCGAGTAACAAAAGTTGGTATGTCTTTTTGGATCGCAGCAATGCTTATTTTTTAAACAATAATTGAATTTAGAATTTATACATTTTTCAATATGCACTTATAACGAGAAGAATTGTAAGGATGCCAATCACGTAATCTCAAAACCCATAGCAACTTACGTTATGCATAGTTTGGCGTAGTTGTAAAACAGTTTTCATGTGTGTAATTTTTTGTACAATGATTAACATTTTGAAATCCCTTCAAATGCTTCTTCCTTAACAAATTAAATGGTTAGCTCTTTAAGAAATTTTGAGCACCAAAAAAAATCTGTTTTACATAATATATACACATATGGGTGAGTGAGTGAATATTAACGTCCCACTGTTCAGCTACACGAGGGCTTTTGGTGACAGACCTCGTAATCTTGAACCATGGTCATGTGACGTAGACGACACCTGAGCTAGCACCCCCTGTCCTAACTACCACACCACACCAATGAGCGGATGTTTCAGCTCTTGACAGATTTAACGGGCAAGGATGCCCTACACGGCGGGTCTTTAGTGGCACTGAACTCGAACACGTAACAAGGGCAGCCACGATCCGATACCTTGACCACTCGGCAACTGCGGCCACATACACATATGGGACAACCAAGAATAAATTTTAAAAATCATTAAATTAAAAAATGTTGTCTAAATCATTTCATATCCTCTTTTAATTTAATCTTATTTAACCAACCTATTTAAATTCACTTACTACACGTACTATTTAAAAACATAGCCCTACTCCTAGAACAAATATAGAATTTTCTTATTTTTATTTCTTTAAAAACATTAAATTACACGGTGAGCGAATGAAATAAGATAGATTCATAGCATATTTAATAAAGAGAGAGAGAGAGATTGCTGATGATCATTTTAAATTATCTAATTGCTCGTGAGAAGTACATAGATTTCAATAGAACAAAAAAAAGAGGTATGAATAAGGTCATGAATGGAATAATTTGAATCAGCCCGGTGACTGCACAACTCCTTCAGAACAAGAGCAATACTAAGTACACCACTCACGGCGTGAAAAATCGGATATCACAAAACAAACGAAACGTAAAACATGAGATGAAATAATTTGAAACAAGTGCGTTCGAGCGTTAAAATGATCTCATCGCCTTTGCAAAGACACTTTCACGCATTTATTACACGGGAGAACTTATTTATCTAGCAACCCACGTATAAATGAATGATTAAACGTGATTCTAGAATATTTTTTTCTCTTTGCTCCCCCTTCCCTGAGGGTGACAGGCCTCTTGTCGAGCAAAGAATTTTAACAACCTCCTAAATGTCCAATTTGTCGCTGTCAGCGACTGCAATGATGATGAATCCCCCCACCCTTTGACTCACGCACTGCATGTCTCCTCCCCCACCCTGCTGTAAAAAGGGAGGGTCCCCATCATTATGCGAGAGAAAGTGACTAACATTATATACAACCATCGTCCGATGTTTTAAATTGCAATTATGGTATGTTCCATCTTTGTTGAGTGCTGAAGGGTTGAAAGGTAGATATTGTCCCCTGAAATCTTCCATTTTTTAAAAGCATGTGCGTGACTGACATCAGCTTAAGACATCGTCGAATACTCTAAAGTGATTACATCCATCCATAATCCGGACTAAATTAAGATGAACTAAGTATCAGCTTTACGATGGCTTGGCCTGAAAGCTTTTGAAACTTTAAAACCGAGTTAAGATGTTGAAAAGGAACAAAGTTCCTCTCCGGGATTATTTTACTCACTTTATAAACCATGTATTTCCCAAAATGCATTTTTAAATACCAAAATGTGGTGATAAGTTCCTAGCCCTAGTGGGTTCTAACAAGTATTTTAGGGTGTTGTTATAAACTTTACTTGTTAATATTTTCACAAACGATATAGTAATAATATATTTTTTTCTGCTCATTTGAGTGTAAAATAGCAGATTATAAAAATCTTAATGTACAACGAGCAACCAACAAACAATCCCAAACATTTATAGTCACGTAATTTATTAGTAAAAGTACTAATACCATGAAGCACAGAGTTAAATCAGACCTTTAAAAATCTCAGTGTCTCAAAATCCAAATGACAGCTGAAAAAATAATAAAATATCCCAACCATTTGAATTAAAATATTACGCTAGATACTCAACGATACAAAATGAAAGTCCAAAAAAAAAAGCAAATACTTCCAAAAAAATAAATAAAGGATCTGTCTTAGCACTTAACTAAATCTGTCTAAGTTCAAATTTCTCACTTTGATGTCATGTAGAAGTTAGCAGTATGTGGTGGTCAGTGGTCACATGGTCGTGAATTCGTAGTCGGCGTTGTAGGTTCAAGTGTGGCCATGTAGAGGGATTGTGTTTAATAAATCTTCCGAGGCTCAATGTCGTGGTCATTATGTCGGCATGGTGAGGAAACTTGGAGAGTAAGGAGCAATTCAAGTGCCGGACTCGTCATTTGACCAATATTCAAAATGCCGAGGTTTGTCCCCAATAGCTTTGTCGTAGTTACAAAGTGGGACGTTATTAAAAAATCGAAAATGAAGCAGAGAAACGGGTTGTTTTGTCAACTAATTTTTAAATATATATCGATACAAACAACCTTTTTTGTATTGTAAAGTAAACTTCCTATAATATTCTAAGAGAACCTGACACTTTCCATTTATTATTTAAATATACACAAAAAAATTTAAAATACACTCAACAAAAAGCTACTTTCATTGGACAGAGAAAATGTAAACCAATTCTGGTTTTTTACATTTCTTTTTTTAAAAAAAAGAATATTTCATTCCAATAAGCTAAGTAAATACAACGAAATAAAATACTTCATTTTGTAAAAAAACATGTTTGTTGCTCTTCAAACAAGTTCAGTCCTACTTTTGGAAAATTCAGGAATGGCATGTGAAAAAATAATACTGAATGATCCGACAAACGAGCTGAACCACTCCAATAAAAATTACGTACTGCAGTTTATTCCACTTACTCAGCTATTTCGGTATATACAAAGAAAAATCTGAAAAAGATGGTTTCATTTTGAGAAATAAAATGTTTTCTTCCATTATTTTTAATCACAGCTAATCTTTAAAACTTGTCCCGATGTGGTCATCATAAGTTATTTTGCTGGTATAATAGAACGAGAGCAAGATATAAAGAAATAACTGTAAAATTATTTTACTGGGGTTAAACAACGAATTTTTTCTGGGTTTTTTATTTCATTTTTCAATGATTTTATTAAAAATGAGTCATATTTATTTATCTTGATTCTTAATGGTCGAATTTATTCAAGTTATTACATTTTCAATTCTATTCCTTCTTTGACAATATTGAGTTTTTTTAAAGATTCATTTTTAGAATTTTTTTTAAAGCAATTAAATGCTCTTGCACAATTGTGAATGTATGCTTTAGAATTTTCATTCAGATTCATTTAAAACTAGCGTTACTCTAAGAGACAAATTTGTAACTAATTGAACTAAAAGTGGTGCTTTGAACAAATAAATTGGCAATTTCCAGTAATTTCTTAAAGATAAGTAATTTGCAATACTGATCTCCCATTAAATTAATAATTCTCAGTAAGTACCTCCTGTTAGATAAATAATTCAAATAAAGTTAAACTATGATGAGAGACATATTTTTTGAAAGATCATTTTAGCAGGTGTTTGCCAGATGATTCTTTCTTTTAAAGGGCAGAATTTTTCAAAAACACAACTATCATATCTTTTTGGAATTTTCTGTAATATTTTCAAATTTCTTAAAAAAAAAGATTTGAAATAATGTAGCAAAAAGCAAACTTTAAGTTGCTACAGTTCGAACCCAGTACCGTAGCCGAGTGGTCAAAGTATCGGATCGTGGCTGGCCCTGTTACGAGTTCGAGCCCAGTACCACTAAAGACCCGCGTGCAGGGGAACGATGCACGCTAAATTTGTCGAGAGCTCAAACGTCATCGTGGTAGTTAGGAGAGGGGAGATTCAGCTCAGGTGTCGTCCACGGCACTTGGCGATGGTTCAAAATTACGTGGTCCATCGCCATAAGCCCCCGTGTAGCTGAACAGTACGACGTTAATATTTACTCACTCACACGAGCCCAGTATCACTAAGGACCCACCGTGTAGGGGAGCGATGCACGTAACATCTGTCGAGAGCTCAAACGTCCTATCGTTGGTGTGGTAGTTAGGAGAAGGGGTGCCGGCTCAGGAGTCGTCCTTGTCACTTGACAATGGTTGAAAAGTACGAGGACTGTCGGCAAATGTCCTCGTTTGTAGCTAAAGAGGGCGACGTTCATATTCACTCTCTCTCACACACACTTTTTTCTAGTGAACAGGGATTTACTATAAATTGAAGCAAAGCACATTTTCTTGATTTAGTGTTTAATAATCTTTTCAGATGGCATGATCAGGAGACATAGGAGATCGACATATCCAAAAGATATCAAAATGTCTTATTAAGTATTCAGAGCTTGACAAGAAATTTATAATTGCACTTTATTTCATAGTAACTGAAGTAGATGGAGAAAAAAAATCAGGGATTACAATTTTTTTCTTTTATTTTTAATGGAACATTATGAAAAATTATTATAGAGTTTATAAATCTACCTAGTACATTTACCGAAAGCTGGTGTCTCTTTGTAGTGTGGTGCCATATATGCGGATACCAATCGCCGCAGGTAATTTTGACGCCCATTTTCCTCCTTAGAGGAAGATGCCTGAGCTCTGACGATGTGGACATGTACTAGGATTTAATTTTGCCTAAGGCACCCCTAGGGATCTTTTACATGCCGTATAATCATATGACATGGCCGCTGTCGATTTTCTGCATCATGAAAATCAATCGACTTGGGCAGAGGTCGAACCTACAACTTTGAGTACAGGAGGCCAGCAACAAACCAACCACGCCCCCCAGCCGACGTGATTACAAATTATATTATTAGATGCTACGTTTTCTTACTTAGAACGAAAGCTTATTTTTGAAATCATGATATTTTTAACATCAAGGAAATGTGTGTGAATATTTTACTTCAGAAAAATCAACTATTAAATTATTGGCCTGATTTCTATGGGACTTGAAGAATTCCAAAGATATAATTGAGTGAATCAACTATTTAATCCAACTTCTTAATTTTTTTAAAAAAAAACTATATGATAGTTTCACAGCTAATAGGGGCTTCGAATAGATGAGGGAGCTATGTTCTCACATGCTTGTGATCTCTTAGCATAAGATGTTTTGTAGGTTAGTCGGTTCGAGACTTAGAGTCGCTATAGGTACGCGTCTTAAAGAAGCTGTTAAATCTGAGAAGGCTCACCTCTGATGAGGTGCAGGTAAAAGAGGATTACTGATGCAAAGGTTGCGTTTGTACGACATTCGAATGCTCGTTATTTGGCGTCTTGTAGGTGTGGGAACGTACTAGCCAATTCGGAAACTAGGCTGAGAGAAAATCAGGAAATCTCTTGGAGAATCTATGTTAAAGTGTCTTGGAGCATCTGTGGATTTTCACGTTCTTTCACGTCGCATGGATATGGATCTAAAATAGATCCTACATCCCCTATCTAAATGGTATTTTGGCGCTGAAATGTGGAGAGTCCTGAACAGAGAAACAAAGTTCCCTGAATTTGTTGAGGTGATGATCTTATTGATTGGGCTAAGACAGGTGGATGCCGTCAGAGTCTGGGAGAAGTTCTCTTGATGTTTTCGGCGGGAAAAAGTCCTGAGGAATTTTGGCGGGAAAGCTGGGTGTTGAAGTAGAAGCAATGGCATTGGTTGATTGCAGTAAGTGAGAAAGCTCTTTATTGGCTGCCCTAAAGTTGATCTGTAGATTTCCCCTTTTCATCACCTTAAATGTGGGATATGTCCAGCCTTCAAAACCAACACGTGACGCAGAATCTCTTCTGTTTGGACGTACCCGGGATTACTATTCAGCCATTGGACCTTGCCACCTCTCGTGCAGTGTAATTTGATGCCGGAGCTTGGCAACAGTCAGTTCTTTGACGGCTGGATAATGGGGTAGTCAAAGGTTGACTTATCCTAACACTTTGGTGTCGGCATGGTCCTGTTTTGGGTAATTTTTAAAACGAAATAACATGAACGTTGGAAAGCCATTAGTTCTCTAATCAGAAATCGGTCCTTTGATGGGGACCGTCTTAAATCTGTAGAGAATCAAGTCCCGATGGTGTTGGTGCAATGTTGATCTTTCAAGCTTAGACTGCCAATTGTGGTATAGTCTTTATCAGTTGGCAATGGTTCAGGTTTAATACTATGAGGTTCGTTTTTATATTACTTCGAAACTAGACGCTGGAATACAAGCATTGAATCAAGGATTTTGAATACTGTTTAAAATATCAGCATTCTATGGAAGTGCCATTTTATTAAATGTGACTCTACATACAGTAAATAGTGTTATAAATTACATAAAATAAAAAAAAACATTCCTTTTCAGTAAATAAAACTATTCTTTGAAGAAATTTTCAGAGAAAAACATTATTTGCACATTGTTTTAAGTGCCCTCGATGTTTGGAATGCATTTTCTAAACTGCCTAAGGGTTAATAATGGTTTCTACGAAGCAAACGATAAATCTCGAATGTCGAGTTTATAAAATTGCTTTGAGAGTAACTCTGAAGGAAAGGAGGAAATCCCTACTAAAAGAAAATTAGTTATTTTTTCTTCGCACTTCCAGAACCATTTAACATGTGAAGAAAATCTTGGGAAAGGTTTTGTGTAACAACGTTTTTATAAACTACTTTCTCAAATGTATAAAAAAGGAGGGTCGGTAAAAATTATTATTAAATGAAAAAAAAGGAGAAAAAAGAAAGAAAACACATCAAGTAAGGGAGTTTTGGAACGCGTGTGGCAAAATCAATCAGATAATTTTCGGGTAAAAAAGGATTACTTTTATACTTTTTATTTCTTGTATGAATGAAATGTTTCATGTGGTTAAAATGTCTCGTTTGATTATTTAATAGCAGAAGAGGATGTTGGAAAATATTTGAAAATGCCACAAATAATTGATCCTTTATTAATAATTAACTAATTGTTTATTTCGTAGTGTATTTTAAAGCAACATGAGGAGTATTGGCTGGGGGAATAAGTAATTTTGAATGCAGTCAAAAGATGAGGAGTGCACCTGATTTGACATTATGCTCTCCGAAGCTCCCCACCTTACAATCACGAGAGCTTGAAGCCTTAGCAGTTTTTTTTAAATAGATAGCAACTTCTTTATATGGAGAATATTTATTGATATTAAGATTCATGATTACCGAGAAAATTTTATTTGAAGCTAGATGATCGGAAATTCTAATCTCAATTTTATTTGTATGAATGCATTGTATTGTGTTGTTGATTGTGCGACCTGCTCAACAATAGCATCGAATCAAAGTTCATGAAATTGTCATGGCTAGGGGCTAGATTTTTTATGCCTGTCATTAGCCTTAGCTTTGTGCACCATGCAGGTGACAGTACGATTTTGCTCGGTTCCACCCCTAATTTTGAAGGAGGGCACCATGGGGGGGGTTCAGTAGCGTCTCATCTCTCATCCCCTTCCACTAACCTCATCAGAGGACGTGTGGCTCGACGGCTATTTAGAGTGCCCCCCCCACTGCCACGAAGGCATAAATAAATATAATAATCAAAGAATAAATATTCATATTACTATTTTAAAATTACTTTAGGCACTTTAATAAAGAAATTTAAATGTATTATCATAATTATTAAGAGCATTTTAATTATCGTATTCTGTATTTCTGAATATACTTGTAGGGGTGTCTAGGGGTAAGTCATGTTTGGGATCTTGATGTTCAAAGAAATAAGCAGACTAGAATGAAAATACTGTTTAATGAAACATTAGATTATTTACAATTAAAACGTTATGAGTTATTTCACGGAGCATACTCTCATTTGTCGCTAAGCCTATTGACCTCCACGTTGACCGAAAAACATGACTTCTCGCCTGTAAATCCGGAGTCTCGTCCTCTCGCGTCTGTCTCGTTCTGCGCCGCAATCGTTTCTCTCCTAAAATCCCACGTTCCGGGAGGGGATACATGTATTCGCTGGTAACGCCATCTATTGGTGAGGTTGTAACCTCACTGATCGAGAGAGATAATATATTTATATTTCCCAATACTTTAAATCCTACATACATAAGCCAGTACACCCATATTGCGTTATTTCTTTAAAACAATTACCCAACATTCGAACGTGTATATAAGGCGAATTTTAAAAAAAAAATCTACTTTTCAAGCATGTTGCCATACGGGCAAAAATGTCACTAAACTGGTAAAGCGGGTGAAACGTTTTTCATTCAAATTCATGTAAAGTAATAAAAAAAACCTAACGACGTTAGTGTTATATCCAATAACCCAGCCTTTCACAAACTATGGGGCGCACCCCCTTGAGGGGCATGATAACTCTACGAGCGGGCGCGGGAATATTGTAAAGTCGAAAACAAAAGATTTTTTCAAAAAAAATTAGTTTACTGAAAGTAAACAAACAAAATTCTATCTGATATAATAAAATATAAAATACACACTTACACTGATATAATTTACTTATCAATGTGTATGTGTATAAGTACTCTACATTGTATATTTTATTAATTATTTAACAGTACTAAGTTAAGAACAGGTTTGATAATTATCAGTGGCCCCATGGGCTTGTATTAACATTAATAATTTGTACGGTTTATGCAATTAATGCACTTTGACACTAAATTACAATAGGCGATCTTAATTATAAACCATACAAATTAGTAACATAGCGAATTAAATTTTGTATACTACTTTTAAGCAAAACAAATAAATAAATAAAATAATTGAAATTATGTTATTTTCCTGTCTCTAATTTTCAAATTAAACATATTACAAAATGCGGTAGCTGCTTAGAAGAAAACTATAGATATCTGCTAAATATGAAAAAAAAATTCATATGTCAATTTCTAAAATTGTATTCCTTATAAAAACTTTGTTTATATACAAGCTCATGGGTCAATAATAGGTTTATCGTAAACTTGTTCTTAATTTAGTATTAATTAATTGAATTATCAAAATATTGTTGTGCATGGCACTGATACATTAAAAATGATGTTTGAATAGTGGGTGCGTATATTGAAAGTTTGAGAAGCACTGAGTTCATTTATAGAAAATAAAGCATTATTGATATAATAGCTGAATTAGTCTTAAGCCTAGTGCTCGTTGTTTGTTTACAAAAACGTAAAATTTTTTTTAAATCGTTGCTCAAATTATAATTACTTTTTCAATCACAATTTTTCGCGCCCCCAGAATTAGCATTTATAATGTTTGATGTTAAACACACTTTTTTTTTTCTAAAGGGGTCAATCTTAATTTTAAACCGTACAAATTTATCAGGCTCCTATTAAATTTTGTCATTTTCTTTTAACAAAAAAAAGCAAAAAACTAATTCTTGAATAAATATTATGCATCGATTAATAAAATCTAATTTTTAAATTGCAAAACTTAATTGCAAAATTTTGCGTACTATAAACAAAATATAATCAATCAGGAAAAAAATCAGGGCTTTGGGTTCCTCAATTTCTAATCATAAGCATTGATGTTAAAAATTTGATCAATAATATAAAACATCGATGAAGTCGCTAATAATAATTGTAAATTGTTTTTAATATTTAAAGCGAAAAGCACTTCAACATAAAAGTATACCGGCTGAAGTACCCGCACTTTGATACGGTTTTTATAAGTCACCCCAAACATTTTTTATATTTTCGTTAAATTTTAAAAGATGATTCAAGTGAATAATTTAACAAAAATGTAAAATGAGTTTTTTAAATCATTGCTCAAGGACTTTTCAATTTTTTTTGGTAATAAATAAAAGTTTTCACAGAATTAACGATTTCGTAATCTGTGTTGCGCGACCACTTAAAAAGTATATTCATTATGAT
Organism: Trichonephila clavipes; assembly: GCA_019973935.1. NCBI lineage: Eukaryota > Metazoa > Arthropoda > Arachnida > Araneae > Nephilidae > Trichonephila > Trichonephila clavipes. Next base: position 12,324 of record BMAU01008055.1, read on the forward strand.
AATATGTATGTTACTTTTAAAAAAATATATGTGAAACGTTTTTCGTTATGCTTTATACATTGAGAATATTTATAAAAATATGTCTTGGCGCAAGTAATCCTTCATGTGCTTGTGTGTTGTGTGCTCTCAAGGTTTTCCAAATATCATAATTATTTTTTAGTACACAAAAAATCGTAACAGAGAACACATAAGAGAGGGTCATAAATAACTGTACCAATAACTTAGAAGGTCAAAGAGATTACAGCTATAATGTGCAGTATTTCGGAAAAAATAATGACAGTGATGACTTTTTTATGTTCCTAAATTTTTTCGATTTTGGGTCTGGGATTTGTTTTTTCTCTGAAAGAGTAGTATGTTAGGTTTAAAAAAAAACTAATAAAAATTTTCTCATCATGGGATTACAGGAAATCAAATAAATTTTTTTATTTTGTTATAGCCATTAAAGATAGCTAATTAGGTATTGAAGAAATTTTTATTTTTGATGACTTAATATCGCGCGCGGCGTATAAATGATATCAGAGTAAAAGTGATTTTTTTTATTATGTCTGACATTATTTTGTTTTAATTCATTCCAGTAAATTAATTACGTTTTTAATTTTTCTTTTCGATATTTCGCGCCCCCTCGTAGAAATAAATCTTGCCCCAAGTAATCCTTCAAAGTGCACTGCTCTACATTGTAAATTTTATTAATTATTTAACAGTAAAAGTTAAGAAAAGGTTTGATAATTATCAGTGGCAAATACATGGGCTTGTATTAACACTTTTACTTGATAATTCGAAGGTACGGTTTATAATTAATTCCTTAAAAACTGATTAAAAGATACGCGAGTGGCTCCCCAATGCCACCATTTTCCACGTAGACGAGCGTATTTTGATGTTTTTTTTGAGGGGGAGGAGAAAAGAAATAAATAAGCAAATCTTCTGAAATAAGTAAATCCTTCGCAACCGTCAAGGTCATTTTATTGCAATCTAAGGCCTTCGGAATAATTTTATGGATAACACTACAGGTATTTATATGTCCAGAAAATTGATGCTTTGGCTGAGCGAGACGTTTATATACGTCGGTGAGGGTTTAAGTCGTATTGTAGTTTTAGTGTCAAAGTATAGTAGTATTGAATTATCAATATTGTTTTATTATGTCGATAAAAATGATGTTTGAATAGTGGGTCGCGTATATTGAAAGTTTAAATACAATTTTTATCTGTTATTTTACTAAACACAGCTGTTACGTTATACAATATCTCTGAACTAGTCTTAACTTCTACTTCGTTGTTTGTTTGGAAAATTTCTGTTTTTTAATCCTATAAATGCTTTGCTTTTACACTGTATAGGCTACCGAAAGCTGACCACAATCGGTTTGCCTGTACGCTGTACTGAAAATGATATTTTCTTATTTTTATCTTTGCTTACTCGTATTTTTATTCTTGTTGACAGATTGTTAGTGATAGTGTTTTTAAGAGGTGAAGTTTGTTCATGGTACAGAAATACTTCTCATCCGAAATTTTCGTTTTGATGAAGGCGGGAAATTTTTCATTGATGAAAGCAATTAAAATTCTATAAAATATTCAATAAATACCATTATGGGCAAGGCAATGTGCATTTTGTTGTTTGAGAAGAAATGAAAAACGAAAGATAATCCAGAAAAGTCCATATTTATATGCCCTCATTGCAATGTAAGTCTTAGTGTAACACTATGCTTCAAATGGTGTGTGCATATATATATGCTCATAAACACAAAATTCACGACCGTTTGAGAAAGAGGAATGACCACATGGAATTTTTTTGCGAGTATGAGAGAAATTCTTGTAAAATATATGAAACATTCTTCATAAAATTTAGAGTGAGTGTACTTATAAAAAACAAACATTTACGGGGTTTGTGTTCCTGCATTATAAAATTTAAAAAAAATAGTGTGAAAACTTTAAAATTGAAAATTAAAATATAACTCTTCCATTTTCGCATTTTGTAAAGTGTTATGCTTAGTTATATGCAATAAAAATGTGTCCTTCTTTGGAGCATTTTGGGCAAAACATTTACCGCTTAAGGTAGGGGTACCCAACATTTTTTTTCTGTTGGGCCGCATACATATGCCGGCTTTTTCACGCGTGCCACATACTTACGTTAGTTATTTCACGCGAGCCGCAGCATGAGGATAGGATAAATGGTGGAAGAGAAAGGGTGAAATGCTTTGTTACCAAGATAACATTGGTAATTTAAAAAGTAGAAAATTCATCAAAATATAACTTCTGTTTGTGATTTTTTTAATTATTATTTTTTTATATTTTTTTGTCATTAACACTAAATTAGAAACATTTAAGAAACACTGTTTTACAATTTCTGAATCAGTAAAGGGTTTCATATGATTACCAACAATATAACAAACTTCATATGACATGTCTTTGTTACCGCTGTGATATTAACACTGACAAACACTTTGTTGCTGTTGCAAAGAGAATTCAAGAAAACCTACTTATCAGCTCTAGAAAGAGATCTTCAAGGAAAAGTGTCATTGAATGTTTTCCGTTTATTGGTATTTTTTTTAAATACAGCACTTTCGTGACAAATCAAACAACTACCGATCCATGTTTGTTTTTCACTACAAAATAGTCTACCTCCCAATCGTCTAGAAACGATCTATTTTCTTCAGATATTTTTTGCTTACAAGATATGAAATATACTTAAAAAATAGTTCCACTCATAAATTTGTAGCTACTCCACTCTTGTTTGTTATCACTAACCGTAACCGTTCCATATAGAAAAAGAATATCCATTCGTACCCGTACGACACCGACAGCAAAAGGCAAACTTGATACATTTGATTTCTTGACAATGAATTTCCGACCAAATTTTTAATACAATGTTTTTATATAAGTAAATTTCTCAGAGCAATGGTCCGTGATCGGTCCACTTAAAAAAGCTCGGTGTGCCGATGTTCAGTATCACTGGCTTAAGATGATAAATTGATAGCTGGATGCGTGTGAATCGTGAGTGTGTGTAGCTAGCTAAATTAATTTCTTCCAATGCTTCAACAATCTTTTCACATTGTTAGAAAATTTATTTGAAACTAATTTTAGCTCTGGTGTAACTTGGTTGCTATTTAATCTTTTTTTTAACAAATAAGTAGTGTCTTACTATTATTTACCTACTTCGGGTATATTAAAATTTCATATAATATCATAAACATATATATTTATTCGGAGATGGCCTTACCCAAATGCATAATCTTTTTTAAAATTCTATTCTCTGTATTACGAAATTAACTCGATGAAAATAAATCAATTGAGGGCTAACCAAAACACGAATTAAACGTCATGATAAATTGTCTTAAATTTGAAATATCTCTCAAGTATTCAACCTTTTAAAGGTTATTACACTTCAGAAATTCAATTCATTTCATTATCCCCATAATTATTCCATCCTCTGTTCTAAGTTCATGCTTAAGCATTTATGGATGCATTAATTTATGCTTTCGAGAGATCGAATTGTTTACAGACCAACTCCTCTTTCTGAAACTTCATATTCTTAAGAGTGAATCCCAATTCATTGGAGGGACCAATCATTTATTCAGGTGCAGCTTCTGTTAATCTGGAAAGGGAAAGAGGTCCTCGTTTTACCTAAGCTGACCCTTAAGGATTAGTCGTTGGTGACCCATTCGTGACTGGCGGCTATTTCGGTTGTGTTGAAGTTCTGGAACGACTGATGAGTAATTCTCTGTTTATATCCTCATATTGACTGCAATACCAATTCAGATCTAAATAAAATTACTTCATATGCATTACTGCTGTTTTCCTTTAAATATGATAATATCATGCCCTCTCTTAATTTAATTTGAAACTCTTATTTTATTGTACATCAGCGTTTCTAAAACTGTGAGGTGGGCACATAGAAAAAAGTCTAAAGTAAAAGATTATTAAAAAAAATATTAATTTGTTGAAAGGAAGCGAAGTAAAATACATTTTGACATAATAAAAAATAAAATACACATTTATATTGGTGTAATATATTTATAAAGTACTTCACAATGTGTATTTGATAATCAATTTATCAATACCATAAGTTTAGAACAAGTTTAATAATTAAAAGTGACTTCCATGAACTTGTTTTGAATAATAAAGTTTTATAAAGAAATGTTTAACATTATAAAATGGCACTCTAAGTTTATCTTCTATATTTAGCCGATTATTGAACGAGACGCAGCATTTATACATGTTTTGTTAAGAAGTCCGATATAGGTTGCTCAAAAGATTGTACAAATGCTCACGAGAATGCCAGATGTGATGGGTATAAGATAGAAAGCAACAGAGACTGGACTATTTTCCTAATGGTATTTGTAGTTCTAGAAATGAATAATTGAGGAAATAAATATTTAATTCAATTAAAAATTATTTTGAAATCTGTTCGAATTCAAAAATTAGAAAGGAAAAGTAACATGATATTTTATTCTATTACTTGAAAGTTAACTACTTAAAATTACTTTCACTTAAAAGTAAAATACACAAAATTTAATACTTATCTTGGTAATTTTTACGGTTTATAATTAAGGTCACACTGTAGTTTTAGCGTTAAAATGCTCTATCATTGCATCTAATGCATTGTTATTGTATGGGGGGCAATGAAAATTATGACTGAAAACTGGTTCATCAGTATTACAAGTTAGAGACGCACTACTGCACATCTTATCCTTTTATATATATGTGTAATCTTCGATCTTTGTGTCGACTCACGGAACTCGTGTAAGTATAAGATGTTGCCGGGAAGCCCAGCGCAAAAAAAATAAACCCATAAGAAAAATATATAATAAAATAATAAATATTTAAAGTAGATCAACATGTTATAGGTAATTTAAGTAAATAAAAATAAAAAATATAGTTTATAATTTATTCAAGGCTTTTAACGTATTAATACAGTGGTTCTACAACTGTGTGGGCCGCGGTAGCCGAGTGGTAAAGGTATCATGGCTGGCCTTGTCATGAGTTGGAGCCCACTACCACTAAAGATCCGCCGTGTAGGGCAGCGATGCACGTTAAATTGCCGAGAGCTGAAACGTCCTCCCGTTGGTGAGGTGAGGAGAGGGGGATGCCAGCTCAGGTGTCGTCAACGTCACTTGACCATGGTTCAAAATTACGTGGTCCGTCGCCAAAAGCCCTGGTGTAACTGATCAGTGCGCCTTTAATATTCACTCACTCACTCACTGAAGCTGTGGGGCATGCCCCACGAAGGGGGCGTGATAATCCTACGTGGGGACGCGAGCATATCGAACGGTTTACAGTAAAGATTTATTTAAACAATTATTAATTTACTGAAAAGAAGCAAAATAGACATTCTGACTTAATAAAAAAAATTACATTGATATAATATACTTATAAAAGTGTCAGAAGTGACAATGTATTTCATAATTACTATGTTATTACTAAGTTAAGAACAAGTTTAACCCTTTATCTATCACATTATGATTTACTGCAGTTTTTTTCCAATCAATATTTTTTTTATTCACTATATTGAAAATAAAGGGATAAACAGGAACGAAGTACTCAACTTTGGGAAATTTAATCCTGTAGAGCTAATTAAATTATTAAAGATATTTAGCTGTGAAATTAATTATACACACTGTTCACTTAAAATAAATAGTCAAATTGTTTTCTAAAATCTTCATTAACACACACAAAAAATAAGACTCTTACCTTTTGACATTAGCCATTTTTTGGAACAAAAGTGACAATCTTCGCAATCCGTATTGACTTCAATATTCAAAAAATCATGCTTCAAAATAATGATTTTTTTATGCCACTTTGGAATTACATTGAGAAAATGCAATATTTTTTAACTCTCTCAAAAAATATAATAACTGTCATCTTTTATAACCTCTTTTATTGTGTTATTTGTGCTTAATCCTTTATCTACCGCATTATGATTTACTGCAAATTTTTTCATGCGGTAATTTTTTTTACTCACTATATTGAAAATAAAGGGAAATACATAAATAAATTACTCAAATTTTGAAAATTTAATTCGTTAGAGCTAATTTTGGTATTTTAAAGTACCGTCAGTCCACAAAGGTCTAAAATATTCTCATGATACGGAAAGACCGTATGACTTTTTTAACGCATTTTTAACTCTTAAAAATGCTAAATAACTTTAGAGCACAAAATGCTTATTTTAAATATTTTTTTACTTTTTTTTACATATAAAAACAGCTTTTACACATAAACTTAATTTGATGATTTTCAAAGAAACAGTTTTTCTTTTCATTAAAACATAAAAACTCATTACACGTTGTGCATTTTGAGTAAGGTTTTGATCGAATTTTTTTTTTAATGTGCTACATCCTGGGGTAGAAAATGCTGTATTTTCATAGTATGAACTACTACACCTTGAGTCTTGTTCAATCTCTTGATCGTCATCTTAAGAATGTAATAACAATTTCAACATATTATTCGCTGGGACTTCTTCTCATCTGAAAAATCATCTGTTAGTACATCACTGATTGGAAATGTTAGGATCTGTTATAAATCCAAAGTATCTTGAAGAGTGAGTATGTTTTTTCCAGACTTTCTAAAAAAAGGAAATAATAATACTAATAATATTAGCACATTTAAATATCCTATTATTGTTAAATCTCAGTTAAACATAAAGACATTAAAATATTGATAGTTTTTGAAACATGAATAGATATTTCATTTAGTTCTGTGACAAAAAAATAACGAGCTCAGATTTAGAGCTCAAAATTGTTTGAAAACATTAAAATAAACCGATAAAAAAGCAAAATAAATACGTTAAACAAAAAGAAATGCTAAAAAAGGCATAACTCTATTGCATTATAGTGATGACGCTTAAACAAAACAAAAATCAACAGTAAGCTACACGGACGAAAAAAAACTAAGTTCTTGCTCCAACACCCAATGTGCTGTCGTTACTTATAAGTATTACAAAGTTATTCAACTGTAAAATTAATTAACACTGTTCACTTAAAATAAATGGTGAAATCGTTTTCTAAGGACTTCATTAACATACAAATAAAATAACACACTTATCGTTTGACATAAACTCCTTTTTCGGAACAAAAATGACAATTTTTGCAATCCGATCAAAATGTCAGCTGAAAACGCTACTTCTGCAATAAAACAATTCGCCTTCCCCGCTAAAATCCTCATCATAGAACCCGAGCAGCCATATGTCTTCGAATAGTGGGTTTGAAAGAATATTCTTGCTAATTATTGTCAGAATATTCATAAAAATGGTTATTCTATATAACTTTAAAGTGAGTGGTACTTATATATATATATAAACACACACACACACACCGTCGGTAGATAAAGGGTTAATAAGTGCTAGAGAAGGAAATGGTGATAGTTTACGAAATACTTTTGTTTTCAATTCAGAAATTTCATTACCCGCCCTTGTCCAAAACTGAAAGAGAGTGATTTATTACTAAATTCCTTTTGATTTTGACTCTTGATGGTGAAATCTATGAAGAGCCTGTTGAGAGACTTTCTATATCAAGATGTATATTTGGTACCTTCTTTAAATAAAAATTATTTCACAATCTGCTTCACATTACAAAATTAGCAAGGAAAAGTGTAACCTGATACTTATCCTATTACTTGAAAATACTTTACTTAAAATATCTATTACCTAAACGTAACAAATACAAAATTTGATTTTGATAATTTATATGATTTATAATTAAGGTCGTTTTGTAGATTAAACTTCAAAATACATCATTATTGCATGCAATGCATTGTTATTGTATATGGAGGAAGCTGGGCGCTATGAAAATTGTGATTGAAAGTTGGGTCGCTCATATTGAAAGTTTGACAAACACAGTATTAATGTAACTCACTGGTTAATTTGAGCTCTAGAATGTCGTCTACCATAATGGATTGTATTTAGTAACTGAGGCATGTGTTCGCATTTCTTACACAAAGTCCTGTATCTTGAAACTATCTCTGCAGTCGTATTTCTAATATGTATTAATTTCTTCCATATTTTGTTTCTGTTGCCAAATATGTTAGGAAATATTTTATTTTAAATGCATAATTGAGGATGACATTAAAATGCTTATTACGGTGTGAGAAACTTCTGTGTATTCGGTAAATTTGCAACTAAAATTTAGGAGCTGCTCCTGCTTAATTTTGAACACTAACTTCGAATCTGTTGATCTATAGATAAGGTTTTCCTTCTTATCCAAGCTTAAAGCAATTAAATGTTACGAAATTTAACATTCTATTTTATCCATAAAAAAATTATATATTTTTTAGAAACACTTTATTATTTTGTTTGTTTGTTAAAGTTAAGATTTTAAGGCTTTTATTAATTTAATAGCAAAACCTTGCGGAGCCATTCTCCAATTTCTAGAAAACCTTAGAGGTCTGTGGGCTCCAGGTTGAAGGCCTGTGATATATATTTTTCAAATGTTTCTGGTTATTTACAATTTGACCGCAATGATTCAACTTTTCGTCCTAAATGTACAAGCAAAATAACGAGAGATAACGACTACTCTTAAAATAAACTATCTTCTGTTTCTTTGTCAAAATACTAACATGTTTGCAAACAATTCTACTGAGAACCGAAACACACATTTATTCTTTAAGTAGCGAGTCTTCTTACTTCAATTATCGTCATAGATTCAAATCTCAGAGATGTTAATCCACGAGAAGAAAGAGCCTTTTTATTGATTTCAGGGATATTTAAAGATTTGTCCTAGATGAAGCGTAATTTTTGGTTACTTCAACTGGATTATGAATCCATAATATGTTAATGTTTATTTCTAAGGAGTAGGGGTAGTTAATCCTCGACATTAATACCTTAAGCAATTAATATTTTTGTGCAAATTCCCCCCCCCCCAAAGGCTCATTTTTTATTGCACATACTTAAGCATTAATACGTAACAGAATAAACAAAAAAATGGAAACATTTTATTTTAATTTTCCTTCTTAAAGTTTCCACAGTATTTTTTGTGTGGAACACAAAAACCCTTTAATATATGCTTTTTTTAAGTACAATCTGCACGCTAAGAAGAATGTTTTGTATATCTTAAATGTATTTCTGGATTGCAAAAAAAAAATAGTTAAAAAAAATTACAATGAATTAAAAATTAAAGTACAAAAAAAAATTAAAAAATGTCATACCTCTTTTTTAAATGGTTGAAGATTATGAGTGTGTGCATATATATAAAAACATAAGCACACACACAATTCGAAGCATTGTGTAATGCCTTACAAAGGGGACAGATATAATATCAGCGTTTTTGGTATTTTTTCCATTCCTATTTCTTCCCAAGCAACACAAATTGCACATTTTTTATTAAGAAAACTTATAGTTCCGTGCACCACTAAGTATCACACGGGGGCTTACATGGAAGTGAGTGAATATTAACGTCACACTGTTCAGCTGCACGTGGGCTTTTGGCAACGGACCTCGTAATTTTGAACCATGGTCAAGTGACGTGAAGACACCTGCGCCCCATCTACTAACTACCACACCACACCAGCGGGAGGATTTTTCAGCTCTCGACAGATAGGGGGCGTGATAACTCTACAAGGGAGGTGCGAGCATATTGAAAAAACGAAATCGGAAGATTTTTTTAAAAAAAATATTAATTTATTAAAAGTAAACAAACAAAATGCATTCTGGCATGATAAAAAATAAAAGACGCATTTACACTGATATAATACACTTATAAATGTATCAGTACTGCACAATGCGTTTTTTATGATTAATTTAATAAAACTAAGAACAACATTAATAATTACCAACAACCCCATGGGCTTGTCATATCAAATTATATACAAAAATTAACCCTTATCTTGATAATTTGTAACACTTATCTTGATAAGTAATTCATTAACTGTCAATTAAAAGTTACGCGATTCGCTCCCCAATGCCACAGAGAAAGGAAGAAACAATCAAATCCTCTGAAATAAGTAAATCCTTCGCAAATACTATCAAGGAACTTTTTTTTGCATTCAAAAGCCTTCGGAATAATTTTATGGATAGTAGTGCAAAGAAAAGATCGTACTTTGGAAAGACGTATATATATGTCTGGACAATTAACACTTTCGCTTAGCTAGACGTTTATATACGCCGATGGAACTTAAGAGGTTAAAATCATATTGTAGCTTTAGCGTTAAAGTAGAGTATTATGGAATTAAATCCAATGTTTTTGTATGGAGGGCGGCGCGATGAAAATTATGATTGAATATTGGGCCGCCAACATTCAAACTTTGAGGAGCACTGTACTACTGGAATCACACTGATAAAGAGGGGAAGGGGGCTGGTAACATATGCTAAGTATGTAAATAACTCTTATAACATATATTTAATGCTTCTAAGTCAGTGTTTCTCAAACTGTGGGGTGTGATAACTATACGTAGAATACGCGAGCACAATGACAATTTGAAAACAAAAGATTATTTAAAGTAATTATTAATTTACTGTAAGTTAAAAAAAGACAAATATACAGTCTCAAATAATAAAAAATAAAATACACAACTACACAGATATAATAACTTAAAAATGTGTGTATCAGTGCTGCACAATGTATTTAGCAATTAATTTAACAATACTTAGTTAAAGACAACATTAATGATTACCAATGAACCCATGGACCTGTCATAGATAAAAATGCATACAGAAATCAAAACCTATCTTGATAATTTATACGGTTTAGAATTAATCCCCTAACTGCCGATTAAAAGTTATGCAATTCGTTCCCTAATACCACCGTTTTCCGCGTAGGCTCATGTATTTGATGTATTGGGTGATGGGGAGAAAAAGAGTAACTGAGGAAATACTCTGTGAAATAGGAAAATCCTTCGCATACACTGTTAATGTTCTTTTGTTACATTCCAAAGCCTTCGGAATACGTTTATGGATAGCAGTGCACATAAAAGATCGTACTTCAAAAGACGTATATATACATCCGGGGCAACTAATACTTTTGCTGAGAAAGACGTTTATATACGCCGGTCTCGTCTCACTTAAGATGTTACAGTCCTATAATAGCTTTAGTGTCAAAGAATTGTATTATTTAATTCAATAAGTTGCTATTGTATGGAAGGGGGGGCGATGAAAATTATGATTGAATATTCGGTCGTAAATAATTAAACTTTATTTCAGTCCTTTGGGTGAATTATATCCCTTTACAGAATAAGTATTCATTTTATAAAAATAGATGCAAAAAATATCAACAGGAAGTAGCGGCAACATTTAAACACATTATAAATCCCATCGTATTTTGAGACAGTCGTTTGTTTTCTTTCCTCTTTTTGTTACTTTCGAATCTTTGGACAAACTTTAAATCTGCATTGGAGGTAAACAATTTGAATATGGATTGGTTTCCCTCTTAATATGTTTCCTTATCAACTGTCTTTGTATTTCTATTCTGTTCCACAACTATGTAAATTATGAGAAGAAACTTTATATTTCTTTTTATAAAAAAGTGTTATTGAAAGTCTCGCGTTTGTAAATATATATATATATATATATATATATATATATATATGTAGGAAATAGTATTTAATTAGTTTCGAATAATTAGAATGCTTTAAATTTTCAATATACTTCGAGAGAGAGAGAGATGTAAGAGATGGCGGCCACAAACAAACCAAATTGAATCGAGGGGCATTTCAATTCCCAATGAAAGAATTTGGAGCGATGACGTCAGCTGCATATAGTCCCTGAGTGCGAGATCATTTTTTTCACTCACACAACGGACACGAACAAAGTAAGGTCGACGTCCTCTTAGCAACTTTGCCGTCGTAAACAACGGTTCTTTAGGCCTAGCGATGTTTGGCGCCCCCATCTCACAGGTGAATCCTGCTCACTATTCGAACTATCTTTAATTTATCTTCTTGTAAATAATTCAAAGCTGTAAATATAGCATGTACCTTACGTTAATAAATTAATTGTTCTTTAAACTTGACTTATGCTTTCTTTCGTCCAAAATTTCATCATTACCCCTAGACACCGTCCCATATATATATATATATATATATATATATATATATATATAATGTATTGGAGAAATTCTTGGATTGACAGGAGAAATGCAACGGGCAGCCGTTTATCCTATTACATTTTATTTCAATGTTCAGTAAAGTAGTCTGCACTCTCCAAGCCATGACAAAAACGAGAGCTCTTTCAGCGTTGATTAGCAGCGAGTGAGTCTTTAGTACACGTGTCTTCTTTAAGTCCGGCGAAAGTAGAAGTCAAATTTCTTATGCGGGAGGTGGGTTGAGTAGTCCTGGTAGGAAGTTTACCCCTTCTGACACTTGAGGGGCTGGGGATTCATCATATATATAATGGTGGCGGGTAGTGGTTTTAACTGTAGTGATAAAATTTTGTTCAAAGAAACATCTTAACTAACATCAAGCAATTATTCATACACGTATAAGCGTTATTGGACAACATCATTTGTATTTCACAATTAGGAGATACGATCACGCAAAGAGACACAAGGTACAGCCGATTACATTACGAAGGACCAAGAAGAAGAGGCGCGATGGCTATGTCGCAGGAAGATGAAGAAATTAGGGCTTTCATCCAATCCCTGAGGGAGATTCACGCAAAATAACGTCTCTTTGAGGTCATTTCCCTGATGTTAGTTAGTGATTGGATCAAATCCCCGAACTGTTTTAGTGAAATGATGAAATGAACAAGTCAGCATTTGTAGAGCCCCGTTTTCGCTTTTGTTACCCCACTCCCTTTCACCTCCCCTCTCCCCTCGTTTGTGTCAGGCATTCCCGGGCTTTTGACGTGACGCACCAAAACAAAATGATCTAAATATCATTTTTTTAGTTTTATTTGGTTATATTATTTACATTATTATCTTTCGATTGATGTTTCACATTTGTATGCCTGAAAATTAGAAACTGCATAAAACTTCAATTGAGAAAAGTAAACCAAAAAATTAGGGAATTCGACCACGCTCTTTTTGTAGATAAAAAAAAGCTTTTTGATAATAATAAAATGCTGTTTTAAAAAGGGAAATAATATCTAAAAATAGGTGTTACAAATAAAGCAGGATATTTCGGAAGTAATACATTAATGTATAATTTTAAAAAAATGTTTGAAATGTACAACAAATATTCTTTTTTCTAAAAAAAATACCTGATTTATAATATAATTATTTTGTTAATTTCGAATACATAATTTGGAATGCAATGATTATTGTTATATTAATTTCTCTACTTTTAATATAATTCACCATATTTGCTAAATAGACATTTTAAAACTCTTGACATTATTATTACATTATTTCAAAGAAACATGTTAGAGATTTTATCAAATGACTTACTTTCCCTAGGGAAATCAACTTACGGAGTTCTTATTTTAACACTTTGCGTGAATTGATCCTCTCCTTAGGTATTTGATGAAATGTCTAATTTAATTATTTCCCTGCGACAGCTACGAGGCGGAGACAAAAAACAACATATGGAATTATTCATAAATAAAGTTTTTATATACAGGGAAAAATGCACTATAAAATGTACAGCCACGTATTTAGGCGAGGGGAATAAATAGTTATTTATGGAAATGACATCATCATTGCTTAGGAAATATAGTAATTGCGCCTAAGTATGGCTCATTAAAACAATTAATGATCTTATATTTCTTATAATAGCCAATAAATATATCAAAAATTCAAGGTCTATAAAGTATCAGTAATAAATATAACAACACAATGTTTTTAATGTTTCAGAAAAAGATAAATTGAGACGCGTTTCAAAATAGGGTGTTAGGATTCATGAATTGAATGTTATAGAAAAAGGAAATTCGAATTATGAATATATATCAATTTAATTTATTAATGTAAATAAAAAATTTTCTTAATGAAAGTTGAAGGGAGGGTTTATTGCTTCCAAAAAGGTCAGCTGTAAGTCCTTTCGGGAGATTTTGCAGCTTCAAAGTGTTACGTTACTAAAAATATCATATCAAAGTTGATTAAATAGCTACAAACTGTATACTTATTAGGTAACCTAAACTTACTTGAATTAACATTGGAAGCTACTTTAGAGAATTAGAAGGATTTTTAGAACTACACTCCATAAGAACAAAAAAAAGTGACGCGCCAAGAAGGAATTGCCAGATTGTAGTGAAATTTCGTTTCCAAAGACATTTATACCGAACATGCAAATGATTAAAATTTGGTGACCTATGAAGGAATAGCGGGATCTACAGCACATCTCGGAACTGCGCACTCAGCAGATGTCTATAAGAAGCAATTCACAATCTAATGGTCAAAAGGTCTGTTGCATTGCGATTTAAGATACCTTTCAACTACTGAAAAAATGCCTCGCCACTGGGTTCAAGCTCATTACGAGCATCTGTCACAGTTTGAAAGAGGTTGCATCATTGGATTAAAAGAGGCATTTTCAACAAATCAGAGAATCGTACGTCATATGAGTCGAAACGATGCGGCTATTAGAAGATGCTGGTAAGAATGGGTGGACAATGGCAGACATGATGGTAGCGGTCAACCTAGGGTCATAAGGCAGTGTTTCTCAAACTGTGGGGCACTCCCACCTAGCGGGGCATGATAACCCTACAAGGGTGGCACGAGCATATCGGAAATAAAAGGTTAAAAAAATAATTTACTGGAGAACGAAGTAAACAAAATATCTTCTGATACATAAAAAAATACGCATTTACACTGGTATAATTTATATATATCAGCCGGCGAATACTTCATCAAGAAAAAAGTTTCCACTTCCATACATTTATCCAACGATCTGATCCTATAACTAAATTTTAAAAAAAATATTTTGTTTGATTTACTGTAATGGCACGATGAGAGATTTTTTATTAAGTTTCTTTTTAAACCTAAAACACTACTTTTTTAGAAAAAAAGCAAAACTCAGACCTAGAGAAAAATTCAAGTAAGACAAAAAATTCATCACAGTTATTATTATTATTGAAATGCTGTACAATATCTGTAGAATAAAAAGGAAAATTTGTTCACGTTTCACCCAACAAGTAGATTTGCGTCAGTCATCATCGTTTTCATCGTTTGACTTAGGAACTTAATGGTATGGTTAGTTATGTCCTTGAAGGATTATTTGGCTAAGATTTTTTATGGGTATTCTAAAACATGTAAAGTATGATGAAATACGCGTTTTACACAATTCGTTTATTTGAACGAACATCCATTTTTTATATTGAATATATAACACGGGAGCGGTCACGCGGGGCTCAAAGTCAAATAACAGCTAAACTACAATAATTTGAACATAATATGATGGTTTTGCTTGCAAATATCATTCCTGTAATGTTAGCGAAAAGTGTCTGTGATTTGTGTCCTTTATTAATGTTACGTACCTTTGAAACATTTTTGTTCACTCTTAATGGATTTATTCTCAAATTATCAAACAAAAAATGAAAAGTCCTTGAAAGTAGGTAAATATATTTTCTCTTAGTTAAATTGTTCACTGGAATTGTGATTGTTATCGTGTAGAATCAAAATAATTGTAAAAAAACCAGAAAAAAACAATGAGGTGATTCAGTCATCTCTCGCGACTATTAAAATTAGTATCTAGTGAACGCTTGCTCTCCCTGGTTAAAACATTTTGAACTCTTCTCGCTTTAAATATTAATGCCAACTGTGATGGATATGATAGAGTGCAACATAGACTAGACTATTTTTCTAATGACATTTATACTTTTAGAAATGAATGATGGAAAAAATAAATTTTTAATCAAATATCAATTTGCAATTTGTTCCAATTTAAAAGTTAGAGAAAAGAAAAATAACAATAATTATCCTATTACTTAAAAGTAGTTTGCTTAAAATAAATATGACTTAAAAGCAACAAATATATACAAAATTTAATACTTATCTTGTTAATTTGTACGGTTTATAATTAAGATTGTATTATAGCTTTACTGCCAAAACGCATTATTATTGTATAAAGGGGGCGCGATAAAAATTATGTCTGAAAACTGTATCGCCAGTAGTGAAAGTTTGAGAAGCACTGGTCATAAGGGAATAGGAGGACAGATTAATTGTCAAATCAGCTGTAACAGTGCCCGATTCATCGTTATCAAACAGACGTGCAACCCGCACACAAGTGTCCACCATGACCATTCACAGACGGATGATAGAGCGAAATTTACGCTCGTACCGACAGCTACGCTTCCTGCCAATCACGCCTGCACATTGTTGAACCAAATTACAGTGGCGCATGGCTGGACCAGATTAGAATCATGCTGACTGGGCACGTATAGAGTTTAGCGCTGAATTCCGCCTCCAACTGTGTTCTGACGATCATAGAAGACGTGTCCGGAGAGGCCCAGGGCAGCGTGACGATCCTGCTTTGACTTTCAATTAGAAGTTATAATCCGGGGTGCCATTTCCTTTTACAGCCGGACCCTTTTGGTCGTCATTAGAAGCACACTTACAGCACAATAATACGTCGAAGACGTTCTGAGAACTGTTTTGCTACCGTTCTTTTTGTAGTAGCCTGGGCTTATTTTCAAGAAGATAATGCCTGACCACAATCTGCCCGTATTGCTACGAACTGTCTTACAGCTTGTCAATCCCTTCCTTGGCTAGCCATATTGTCAAATCTCTCTCCAATCGAGCACGTCTGGAAAATGACGGGAAGGTGACTGCATCTACATGGGAATGTTAACGACCTGGCTTGACAATTGGAGAAAATGTGGCAAGAAATACCGCAAGAGACCATCAGGGTGCTTTTTCACGCTGTGCTACGTCGTGTGGCAGCTTGCATGGAATAGAGGTGCGTCAACACCTTCTTGAGCGCGTCATAAATCATTCATATTTTTTTTTGAAATTTGAATCTTTTTCTATTCTGTACATAATCTTCCTACCCACCAATGTTTGTCTCTATCGGACAACTCTTTCTTGATGCGTCGTTTTTGTTTGTTATAGAGTGTATGTATATCAAAATCAAAATGGAAGTTGAAGTTATTGGGATTTTTTTTTTGGTTTATTATTGTTCCTTCCAATAGTTTTATTTTAAAAGGTTATATAAAAAAGAGTAAACTTAATTATAAAGCTTTGTTATAATTTGTTTACTGTTGTGTTCCTTGAATACTTTTTTCAACGATTATTAGTACCAGATAAGAATGACACAACGACTTTTGAAATGTCTTTGCAATTAAAAAAGAAAAAAAAATATGTAATATTACTTCTATTCAATTACTTTAATATCTTGGAGCAGTAACTGAAATATAATCCAATTATACTTTAACAAAATGTAATATTAAAAAGAGAACATTTGGAGAGAATGTATTAAATTTCAAATAGAGGTAGATTCAAAATATTGTATTAGTCAAGCATTCGACATAGTTATAAAGGTAAAGAATCATGCATATCTGTTTTCTGTAATTTAATTTTGAATGTATAAATATCACAATGGTTCAGCTGTAAGATATTCGACAACAATAATACAACTACGAAAACTTAGTATTACGTTTTCGGTTTTCCATTACTGATTTAAATTATCTTTGCTAAAGAAAAGTTCTTTGCGATTTCAAATTTATTTTGCAAAAGATTCAATACAACGAATTCAATCTTTTATCTAGGAAATATTTTTTTTATTTATTTAACTTTAAGCAAGAAAAAGTTATAGTATCTTTTTTTCCCTGAAAATCTCACCCTATTAAATTTCCTTTGAAGAAACCTTACATGTTGCTTTTAATTAAGTCTAACCAAATCCACTCTAAATTTATCACATGTTTATGGTTTAAAAAATTCAGCTTTTGCATACATATTTATTTCATAAATATTTTAAAGCAAATTATCAAGTACCATTGAAGTGTGCAAGTTATTCATTAAAGTCAGTTTAATAATAGAAATTTTATCTATATAGTTGATTTTCCTCCCGGCTTAATAACGAATCATATTATTGAAATTGAAATGTAACAAAAAGAACAGCTTTAGATTTAGCAAAACAAATTTGAATTTAAGATCAATTTCTTTCTATTATGTAAAGTTTTCAAAATTGGATCGATCACGATAAATCTGAAACAGGGGTACTGCACATAGTATCCAATATTACAATTCGAAACACAAAAAAAATTTATAAGATCATGGTCTTCTTAGAAAAAAAATTCAATTGAGAGGTTGAGCGATGTTCATCAATTACCTTTCCTATTGCCATGATCTGTTTAGTAAAATAGTAACAATAATCATGTAGTTATGTTCTCGAATAATTAGTTGGTGTAGTTTCTGTCAAATCGTGACTTTAGGTTTTTGTGCCACTAAATTCAACCCTATAGAGAAGGTGATGCCTATTAAATTTATCGAGGCTCAAAACCCTCATGTTGGCATTATGCTGAATTTGAAGAGTGGAGAGCCATCTCGTGAATGTCATTCGTCATCACGTGACCATGACTTATAATTATGATGTCCGTGGCCAAAAGCACCCATGTTTCGATGGAATTACGATGTTATCTAATGAACAACCGATAGAAGATTTTATATTTTGATCTGTTTTCGTGTGTGAAACATTCTATCTTATAGAACCACATCCAAAAAAAATGAAAAATAGGCTTTTTAATAATTTCTCCTTTCTTTTAGTAACATTTCAGTTGCTCATCATTTCATCCCCTTACTCCAGTGCTTCTCAAACTTTCAATACTGGTGCCCCCTTTTTAATCACAATTTTTATCGTGCCCTCCCCTTATACATTAATAATGTACTGAATGCAATAATAATGCAGTTTGATGCTAAAGCTACAATCTTTATTATAAACCGTACAAATATGTAACCTAATTATTAAATTTTGTGTATGTTACTTTTAAGCAAAAAAAAGTAATAAAATAATTATTATGTTATTTTTTTCTTTCTCTAATTTTTAAATTGGAACATATTGCACAATGCGGTGGCTCCTTAGAAGAAAAAATATAGATATCAGCTAAATATAGAAAAGAAATCAGAGGGTCAATTTCTAATCATAAGCATTCCTTTGAAAAACTTCGCTCTGCAAGACAAGCCCATGGAAGTCACTAATACTTATTAAACTTGTTCTTAATTCGGTATTAATTAATTAGTTATACAATACTCTGTGCAGCAATGATACATTAAAAGTATAACGGCTGAAGTACCCGCTCTTTGCACGAGTTCATTTATAAGAAAATAAAACATTATTGATATAATAGCTGAATTGTAAGGAGAGCAAACCCAAGTGCTCGTCAATGTTTACAAAAATGTAAAATGTTTTTTTTTAAAAAATGGTTGCTCAAATTATTATAGGTTTTAAGCGAATTGTAATTTTAAGCCTCACAGAATTAGCATTTATAATTGATGTTAAAAAATGAAGAATAATACAAAATTCCGATGAAAAATTATTGTATTATTTTTAATATTTAAAGCGAAAAGACTTCAACATGTTTTAACCCCGGAGCAGGCGCGCACTCAATACGGTCGAACGGGATTATTGAGTCACCTCAATCCATTTTCTTTCAAAATTATTTTATTGTACACGATACAAATCGTGATTCCAGTGAATAATTTAACTAAGAGAAAGTTTACTTACTAAAAAAATAATGATAACTATTTACAATATAGTAAGCTACTTACAGTATGGTAGAATGGCGGCTCCACATGTATGCAGTGAATAGTAAACCAGTGATTCTCAAACTTTATATACTGGCGCCCTCCTTTTCAGTCACAATTTTTATCGCGTCCCCTTATACATTAATAATGTACTGAAAGCAATAATAATGCACTTTGACGGTGACGCTACAATAAGCGATCTTAATATATTAAACCATGCAAATTAATAGCATAAGTATTAAATTTTGCATATTTTACTTTTAATGAAAAAAAATTAAGCAATAGGATAATTATAATGTTATTTTTCCTTTCTCTAATTTTTAAATTGGAACATACTGCAAAATGCGGTAGCTGCTTAGAAGACAAACTATAGATATCAGCTAAATATAGAAAAAAACTCAGAGGGTCAATTTCTAATCATAAGCATTCCTTTGAAAAACTTTGCACCGAAAGAAAAGCTCATGGAAGTTGCTAATACTTCTTAAACTTGTTCTTCATTCAGTATTAATTAATTAATTATAATATACTCTGTGCAGCACTGATACATTAAAAGTATATCGGCTGAAGTTCCTGCACTTTGCACGAGTTCATTTATAAGAAAATAAAACATTATTGATATAATTGCTGAATTGTTAGGAGAGTAAAGCCAAGTGCGTGACAATGTTTACAAAAATGCAAAATGATATTTTAAAATGAGTGCTCATATTATAATTAGTTTTAAACGAACTGTTATTTTAAGCCTCACAGAATTAGCATTTAGAATTGATGTTGAATAATGAACAATAATATAAAATTCCGATAAAGAATAATTGCATTATTTTTAATACATAAAGCGAGAAGACTTCAACATGTTTTAAGACGTCTCAGGACTCTTAACCGATATCAGAGCGCTGTAAAAAACATCCTTCTCCAAACCAATGTAACTTAGCAATAAAACAAGGCAATAATTTGAAATTTTTACTACATATAATAATTATATATATTTAAATTATCTCTCAAATTTTCAGAGAATTTGAGAAAAATTTTGAAAGTTATATAGAAATATAAATTGGACAATTTTCCAAAAATATGAAAATCAGTATTTTACACTGCGCAGGATTCTGAAGTACAAAATTGATAAAAATTTACTAAATTAGTTTTAGTTGGTATAAAAATGAGTACTTTTGAAATTATACGAACTTTTAAGAAATTTAGAGAAAAAAAACATTTTTAAATGCAATTATAACGGAAATTTTGAAATTTTAAGAAAAAAATTAGTTAAAAATAAATTTAAAAAATTCTAATATTTTTTTTGAAAATTGATATATAAGTTCAGAACAGCTTTATTTTGAGTACATATGAAATTTCAAACTAATATCATAAATAGTTTCTAAGAAATCCTGTGAAGAAGCTAAATTTTTTTGTATTGAGAAAAAGGAAGTTAAAGATAAGACAGATACATGGTTTTTGTTTAAGTTTCAATAGTTATTTTTCAATAACTTTGGAAGTTTTCACAGTATCGACACAATTTTGATATCAAAATGCTCAGAAATATATTGAGGCTTAACATACACCGTTTTCAAAAACTTCATAAAATTGAAATTTAAGAGTCCTGTGAGCCCTTACCCCTGGAGCAGGCGCGCACTCGATACTAATGGTCGAGCGTGTGTATTGAGTCCCCCAAATACTTTTTTTATACATATTTTTATAGTACACTATAAAAATCGCAATTTCAGTGAATAATTTAATTAAGAGAAAATATACTTACCTACTTTCAAGGACTTTTCACTTTTTCTTTGATATTTTTAGGAAAAAATTCAAGAAAACTGAACTAAAATGTTTCAAATGTGCGTGACCTTAAAAAAAGACACAAATCACAGACACTTTTCGCTAACATTACAGCAGTGCTTCTCAAACTCTTACTATACTAGCTACCCACTTTTAAATCATAATTTTTTATCACCCCCCCCTATACAATAATAACGTATTGAATGCAATAATAATGCGCTTTTTGAGACGCTAAAGCTACAATATGACCTTAATTATAAACCGTACAAATTATTTAGTTAAATATATTAAATGTTATTTATGTTACTTTAAGTTATATTTTATTTTTTTCTCGAATTTTTAAATTGGAACAATTGCAAAATGCAGTGGCTACTTTGAAGACAAAATATAGATCTCAGCCAAATATAGAAAAAGTACCCAGAGTGTCAATTTCGAATCGTAAGCCTTCCTTTGAAAAATTTTCCTATGTAATACAAGACCATGGAAGTCGCTAATACTTACTAAACGCTCTTTTAATAAAAACGGTACTTAATAAATTATTTATAAAATACCTTGTGTAGCATTAATACATTAAAAGTGTACTGTCTGATGTACCCGCTCTCTTCACACGAGCTTTTTTTTTAAAAAAAAACTAAAATATTCTTGATATAATAGCTGAACTGTCAGGAGAGTAGGCCCAAATGCGCGACAATGTTTACAAAAATGTAAAATGATATTTTAAAATGGTTGCTCATATTATAATTAGTTTTAAGTGAACTGTAATTTTAAGCCTCACGGAATGAGCATTTAGAATTAATGTTAAATAATGAAAAATAATATAAAATTCTGAAGAAGAATAATTGTGTTATCTTTAGTATTTAAAGTGAGAAGACATCAAAATGTTTTATTGCGGGAGCAGGCACACACTCGATACTAACGTTAATGGTCTTGCGGTGTGGTTGAGTAACCCCAATCCTTTTTTTTATTCAATTATTTTATTGCACACGATACAAATAGAGATTTCAGCGAACAATTTAACTAAGAGAAAGTAAACTTACCTACTTTCAAGGACTTTGCAATTTTTCTGTGGTAATAAATAAACACTTTTGCCAGAATTAACGATTTCGTGATCTGTGTGCCCCGCGCAACCACTTTCGGTTAAAAGTGTATTCAATACCATTTGTGGATGTTACTGCTACGAAAATTGTGTAAGACGTTTTTCATTATGCTATCAATAACTTAGAAGGTTAAACAGATGTTGAGCAAAAGTATTCTGCAACCTACAGTTAGTATTTCAAAAAGAATACCAGTTATGAATTTTTTAAGTTCCTAAATTTTTTCGATTCTGGGTCTGGTTTTTGTTTTTTCTCTGAAAGAGTAGTATTTTAGGTTTAAAAAATACGTTATAAAAATCTCTCATCATAGGATAACAGCAAATCAAATAAAAGTTTTTTATGTGGTTATAGGATTAAAATTTTATTTTTGATGACGCCAGATGATATTGTAAATAATACCAGAGTAAAGTGCATTTTTTATTGTGTCTGAAAGTATTTTGTTTTAATCCATTCCAGTAAATTAATTATTTTTTAAATCTTTTGTTTTCGGTGTGCTCGCGCCCCCTCGTATAGTAGTCGCACCCCCCAGGGAGGCGCACTCCACAGTTTGAGAAACGCTGCCTTATTCAACAAATCTCCTTGAATCATATTGACCGGAAAATATGTAATATTATTTATCACCTGATCTATCCTCCGTATCAGCCAGATAAGTATTGCACACCAAGCTCAACTCAAATGAAGCCAGGAAGCAATTACCAACCAAATATTGTTTAAATTTTATTACAATTCAAATTATTGAATTTTGTTTAAATCTAGCAGTTATCCCGGCACCTCCTCCTCATGCTGGTTGAGTTGAAGATCTTGCTCTCTATTAGGATTCTCGGAAGGATTTGAACTACATAGGTGGATAAGTCATTGAAGCAAACTCAAAATGTTTACCAACAAAAATAAAAATAATAATAATAATAATTTACTTTTATTAAGTCAAACAGTAGAAATGACACCGAGATATGCAGACAAGACAAACTAGAAGGTAAGTATACAATTTATACTTATCTGGAAGAGATGCAATCCCTCAACCTTAACAATTGCGAAACCACTCTGTTATCTTTAATTACAAAAGTTAGTGCAGCAATGTGGCTTTGCAACTAATCTATATTAGTATATCGCGTTCATAACCATCTCCTTATCTCCATCTATATAATCTCTCTCCAACTCTTTATATGGCATACGGTAGTAGTATCCATTTGTATTGTGTGACGCATTGTTCTAGCTTAAAGTGCCACATTGAATGGTTAGAACATACCCCAAGTTTGAGAGGGTAGACCTCGTGAATAGCCCATTGTTACCCAGTGTACGTAATATTTATTTAAAGTTTAAAAAGTCAATGTATTATTTTCCTTAAGTAATGAAAGGTTTGTAAAAATCAGCTGTAAAAGGGGTCCCTGTAATGGATTATATGCGTTGTATATTGGTATAACATGAGGTTATTGGCAATGGATCCCGAAAATACAGTGTCAAGTGATGAAGATGGCAGCTGACATATATATATATCTGGCGATTCACTCTCCAAAATAATGTAAGGACTTGAGCCTCAAAAGATCTAACTACATCAGCCCCTCTACTTGATAGATCTCTATTAACACCAATACATGATCCCACTACTTAACAAAAACAGGACCGTTGAACTCCACTGTGAAATTATCGTGCAAATTCATCGTACATTACACCAAATATAATGTGCATTATTTTCTGCTGTTCACCCCCAAAAAATACTTTTTCACATATTCAAGAATCTTTCTCCGCATTATTTTAAGGGGCAAAAGTATTTCGAATGTATTTTCCAAACACCTCAATGGCTAATAATGGTTTCTGAGGAATAGACGATAAATATCAAAGGCCGAGGAGGCAAAATTGCATCGTGAATAGCTCCGGGAAAAGGGCGGAAAAGTCCCTGAAAAATGAAATTGGTTTTTCCCCCGTCACCCTCGCAAAAATCATTTAGCAAAATGGGACAAAAAATTCTTGAAGAGGCCCTTCTAAACCACGAGATGACAGGAAACGACCACTCTACATAATAAAAAAAAAGAAAGAAAAAAAAAGCTGTTTTTTTTTTCTTTTTTTTCAAGAAAGAAAATTTGAATCATTCTGACAAGTGCCATCGGGAAAAGGTGTAAAATGTCTAAGATCTGATATATCTTTTTCTATTATTATTCAATATAATCTTCGTGGATCTCCCCGTGGAAACGTGTCAGGTGATTTTTGAAAGGCTTAAAGCATTGTTGGAAAGCGTTTAAAGAGTTAAAGGAGATGGAACGCATCTCCTAAACAAGAAGTGAAACCAATCTGTAAAAGGCTTAAATGCTTTGCGATTGCGGAAGTAGAAAAAAAAAACGTTTGGATAGTACTACAGTGACAATTAAATAACTGGACTAGTCTTAAAAGCCAGCTATGTGAAAACAATGTACAATACCTTTTAACTCTCTTCCTCTATCAAAACATAGCTGCATGCGTGTTTTTCAACGTTCAAGCAGTACTGCAGCTCATTAAGTGTCACCAGATTCAGTAAGTGTGCCGTTTTTACCATCACCTTACCAACAGACAGAAAATGTGTTCGTATCAATGCATTTTAAATTTGAAGAAAACGGTAGAAGTTATAAGGTGTGAGATCTGGTGAGTACAGTGGATTCTTGAGCACAGTAATGAGTTTCTCGGCCAAGAACTATTTTACAGAGAGCGAAATGTACACCTGAGCATTATCTTGGTGCAAATCCATCTGTTGTTTACATACAGATCTTTTCGTGTGTGTCTTTTCTTTCTTACTCTTTTTTTAAATTTTCTCAGGACCTAAATGTGGTACTGGTGTTTTAACGTTCGGCATCGAGATTCCCATCCGATTTTGATGAAGCTATTAATATCGAGGAGCATCACCTGTTCTTGATGTCACAAATTGATAAAATCGGTCATCGTCTTCATGAACCTCACAATCTTCCGAGAATCATTTGTGCTTTCGAAAATTTGACTATGTGTTGAGCAATGACCGTGCTACTTCGACACAACAACATCTTTCTCAAACAGGGATAAAAAAACAAAGTGAGCTAGAGATAGGGATGGAATAACGTGCCGTCAGCACCAGAAAAAGATCAAACTCCACTATATTCCATTCCCACTCCTTCACACCAAGTTTAACGGCAAGGACCTGTGCAGTTCAGGAATTTAATTGTTACACTTTGTATATAGTACATTATTATAATATATATATATATATAAATATATAAAATATATATATATATATCATTTTTTCATATTGTATATTTACCTCATATCATTTTTTGAATAATCAAAAGTGCTGAATTCCTGTCAAAACCAGCAAATATCTCGGGGTCTTGAAATTTCAAAATTTCCGGAAAAAATATATTATGTTTATTTTAATAAGTACTATATATTAAACGTTAGTGTTATGTATTATAAGAGTAACCTTATGTTCTTCACGCTCACTTTTTTTTTCTTTATTTTATTGCATACCTCAATTTAAAGAAACAACACATACGAATATCTCATTTATTACTCGAATTGCTCAAAATAAAGTACCGTTGTTTGAATTTTCTAAAACTGCCTTTATTTAGCCTCTTCATAATCTAATGCAAGTTAAAGCACTCAAAGTATCACTAAACAACATTAAGAATTTCTGTAAATGATGTCACCAAAACAACAAATAGAGCATAACCCTCAATCTTTTAACCATTAACAGATAAAACAAATTGTGAAAAATATAAATATCGAAGAATAGTTTATAAATATTTATTACACTTATAAGCTCACACTATGTATAATTTTCTAACCAGTTACCCAAAAATACCCTGCTGGCCATAAAAATTGCAATACCAGGAAGGAATGACCTGACGAAAGGTAAAGTTGCATGAACAGAAAATGAGTTTGAGAGAGATATGCAAATCATTAATATTTCGGCGATTGTAGACGACGCAGGATTAACAAACAACATCTGAATCACTGCATAAAATAAAAGTTTTGTACTGTTTTTTTTTATTCGGAGACCACTTTCTAAGATCAGAATTTGCTCAGAATATCGTGTTGTACCTCGAATTAGAAGAAATGTTTCTACTTGCAAATGTACAAATTTGACAAAGGTTACGATCATTGTCTCTTGGGAGTCGGTCTTCGTTCCGTGATATTACCTGTTACATAGATCAAAATTCAAAAACTGTTATGCGAATATGCTATTAACGGTGGTTGAAGGTCATACTGAATGGCATACTGGATCTCCACTCTCACCCATGAGTAACATTCGAGAGGACCGATATATTGTGAACTCAACCTTGCGAATCAATAAGATCGCATTATTTTCTATTGACCCGCGGTCACTCGCGCGGGTTGTTCTGTACACTCCAGCAACAAGAAAAGTCTCCTATGATTCTAAAAAGATTGCGCAGAACCACGATTTTTCTGTAGCTGCCCATTTTAGGTCATTGAACCTTCAGGCCCGATGTAATCAATCTCGCTAGGACGATTGGAATGTAACGACCTTCAAAAGTTTATCTGGGGTGCTGAGAATCCACCGCGAGTGATTGAGTTATATTTTCGTGCTGGAAGCATCTAGGGAAGAGTATGTTTTATTCTTTCCGTTTTTCAAATATATAAATATGCAAGCATATTTTATTTAAAATTTCAATTAATATGTTATAAAAATAATATAATTCTATAAAATAAATGTAAAATATAATTTAAAAAAATTCAAAAGCTTTTCCAGACATTATGACAAAAACTGCAAGGGAAAATGGAGAAACAGCGACTTCGTCGTCTATTAGATACTTTATCAACAGATTGTAAGGATGAACTAAGTAAATTCGATGACTGCGTAATTTTGGAACCAAAGTTGGAGAGACAAAACTTGAAAATTTAAATTTTTATAATACAGGCGGTGTTGATACCACTGATGAAATGTGCAGTATCTATGATGTATCACGAATATGTAACCTTTGACCATTGTGAATATTTTATCACATATTTAATACTGCTAGAACTAATGCTTCCATTGTCTATCATCCGGTTCTTTCTAAAAAAATGAGACTTTCAAGATTATTAGAGGAGATTAGAATGGATCTTGTGCAGCCACAGTGGGATATGAGATTGGATTTCCCAAACCTTAATAAAACACTCAAAAGAAGCTTTACTGACACAGAATATATTAAAAAGTGCATTAATCCACCAAAAAAGGAACGTTGCACTGTTTGTCTACGGTAAAAATGTAAAAATTATTTGTGTTTGTCTTCAATGTAAGAAAAATATGGGCTTAAAGCTATGACTACAGTCTGCTCTGAATGTTTGAAGAATGAATAAAATATTTGTTTTCTACTTTCTACTCTCCTTGACATCAATTGCAAAGTAAGTTTTTTATTGATATATACGTTTTACTTGTGCTTTTTGAAAAAAAAA
Organism: Trichonephila clavipes; assembly: GCA_019973935.1. Classification (NCBI taxonomy): domain Eukaryota; kingdom Metazoa; phylum Arthropoda; class Arachnida; order Araneae; family Nephilidae; genus Trichonephila; species Trichonephila clavipes. The sequence continues at coordinate 40,101 of BMAU01008055.1, forward strand.
ATATAAAAATAAGTATTTTAAAATGAAAATTTCGTAGGTATAGTTTAAATTAATCTTAATCTCATTTGTAGGCAATGAATTTATAATAATTTTATTTGTATAATACATAAAACATCTTTTACTTTATAAATATATATCATATTTGACTTAATTTTATTTTCATAATTAATTACACGTGTTAAAAGTTTGGGGTGTTCTCTACACTCCGCGAGTAACGACTATAGAAAAAGAGGCGTCAGTAACCGCGGGTTAATCAGGGAATGAACATGTTTGCAGCACTCCGAGTAAGGAGCGATGCCGTTAGCAGCAACGTTGAGTGTCAGCACGGCAACAATTCTTCGGTTTTTCTTGTCAATGCTGCATAGAAAGCGACGACGACTCTGGCGCATTGAATGAAAATAACTGGATACAGGAGTTGCACAATGACAATGTCCTGGTTCTGCGAGCAGTGTTCTGATGGCCGTCTACATAATAGAGGCCCCTCGTCATCTGCTGGCATTTAATATCAGCATAGGAACCCTGCACCTGATGTGATGTCTTAGGCAACCATTAGATAAATAACACATGCATATCCAGTTAGGATGGACGTTAATGTGAACGCAGATTGGAACATTTCTGACATCTGAGGTCCAGTGGTTGTGCCCTACTGTTAAGGGCAAACCATCTTACAACAAGATAATGCAACGTATATCTCATATTGCATGGCGTGTTCTTACCTTCCTCGATACAAAGGGTATTCAACTGTTACCCTGGTTGGTACGGCTTCCAGATTTGTTATCTATTGAAATAATGTGGTCATGGAAAGCTGAAATTTGACTCATCTCTCCTCTCTAGCTATTACGGTTGTTGAACTGTGGCATAGAATTGAAGCAGCATGGAATTAGTTGCCCGTTTTTGCCTCGCCAAGATTGAGTTCTTCCCAGTTTGACAAAAACCGCTTGAGTACAAAATTCACAGTCACCTACTTATGTTCAAAACATCACGTAAAATTGCATATATGGTCTTTCTACTAATCTCAATTTCCTTGAAAATCTCTCCGGTGGTCAAACGGCAATCTGCCCCGTTAGTAAATCTTTCTCCCACTTAAGATTGTATCATCTGTAGAACACAGTGTATCTGAAATATATGCTCTTTGAAGACTGGCAGTTTTCACTTCAAGAGCCTGTGGGTAATTTGGTATTGAGTATGAACAAACGGTGTACCGGAAACATCGTAGTTACTAGAGGTCATATCCCTTATTAAGGATTTTCAATTTTTTGCACTTCCTTAACATCAGAAAATGTTTTTTATTGTAACGCTTGTTTGTCAATAGACATTTTATGCTTCCTTCTGTAATGTATATGTATAATACATTTCTAGTTTTCAAGCCGGCTTTTGACCCCGATTTGAAATTACGAGATCCGTCACCAATAGCCCCATAGTTAGATATTGTTTTATGAATTGATCATTTAACAATGATATAAGTTCAAAAATATTCATATTATCTTTGAATAATTAGTGTTTAAATGTTCAATTATTTCTTTAAAATTAAAATTTGCTACATAAATGTATGAAAACAGTTTATTAATTGTTCCCCTACTTTTGTGGCTATTAAGAGAAATTTATAAGGAACCTAAATGCTGACACGTAACCCAAAGTACGAAGAAGTGGATTCATGATAACAGCCAATGTATCTTCTTGAAAGATAGCTTCACACATTTAACTTTAAGGCTGATCGTTCTCAAGAAATCCAATACATTTTCTAAATAATTTATACTGTTCCATTCAAATGTATTGTTTAAACATTTATGAGCTCAATAATTCTAATTTCCAATTTCCTCCCTTTCAGAGGATAGAATAGTTTATGGACCAATCCTTCCACAACTGAAAATTTGTTCCTTAAGCAGAGAGTAATTGTTTATGTAAATATCACCTCTGATAAAGTTGAGAAACAGAACTATCTCTGGTTGCCTCGATCCTGAAGGATGATTCATCTATTGACAGTTAGTGACCAGTGGCTACTTCAGTTTTAAATGGATGTTCTGGGCAAAATGGAGCTGAGTTTCCTATTTTAAACTTACATGTGGATATACATATTTTAATAAACCGCTCACTGCGAGTAAGGGAATCTACGTTAATATTTCTTTCTGTGTAGTATTTTTACAATTGCAACAAATGTAAATGTTTTGAAAAGTTTATCAAAAATGTATTTTAAAACATTTGCTATTCAAAGAAAACAATGGAAAACATGAACATTTTGCAAGATCTTTTTCAATTTGTTACTGATATTTCGCATCAAATCCCAATGCAAATTGCTTACCAAGAACTTAGAAATAATATGGAAGACATTATATAAAGAGATTTTTTGACGGCATTTATATATACAGTCAGTCAAAAAAGTATTGGGACACACTACCAGTTTTTAGATTTTTATCGTAATATTTTGCTTAAACATACAAATGAAACAAAAAAAGAAGTAAACGTTACTTTGTTAAATACAAATAATAATTTGAACAAAACTCATACATTAATGCAATTATAGTTAAAATTGAAAATTAAAGAAACCGAGTTAAGAAAAAGCCTCAAAAAAGTATTCGGACACTTCTCAATAAATTAAGAAAAAAATTGAAACTTAGAAATTAATATCTTGTTGGGCCCTCCTTGCTTTTTATGACCTTTCGAAGTCTATTTGGCATGGATGGGATCAATTTTTTGCAAAATGATTTATCGATTTTGGTCCACTCTTCGACCAAATATTTTCTCAAATCCTGCTTGTTAGAAATTTGGTGCTCATATAGTTTTTGCTGCAAATTATCTCATACATGTTCAATGGAATTAAGGTCTGGACTTTGTGCAGGAGTTTTAATAACTCTAAGACAGTAGTAGAGGAATCATTACTTACAAATATCTGCAGTATGTCACCGGTCATTATCTTGGAACAGTTTAAAATATCCTGAGTTTCACAGCTTGCTCACACTTTGCTTTAAATTTCACTTGAATATGTCAAGATATATAGACATATTTATTCATTATACCATCAATAAAATGTAAGTTCCCGAAACCAGAGCTTGCCATGCAGCCCCAGACAATTTGGTTACCTTTTCCATATTTGACAGTAGGCCGTAATTTTTTGAGATGTATTGCTTTATTTGATTTTCACCAACTTTTTGCATGCCATCCGATCCGAAAATGCTATATTTTCTTTCATAAACAAAAATTATATTTTCCCAATATTCTGATGGCTACCTTACATACATTTTAGCAAATGCCAGCCTATCTTGTCAATTTCGTTGCTAATCTAGGGCTTTCTTTGACTCAACCATGATACTTATGCTTTCTTAAAACATTTATGACAGTTTCAGGATTTACTGATTTGCTGAACCTACTTTTATTTTGCAAAGTCATTTTTAATGCACTAGTTCTTAGATTAATATGTACTTGTCTCACAATCCACCTCTCTTCACGTTCATTAAATATCCTTGAACGCTCTGATCTTTGCTTGTTTTCAACACTTTTTGTTTTCTTGAACCTATTAATGATGTTAAAAACAGTAGACTTATTCAATTTCATAATTTGTTTCTATACAGCGAATTGATTTCTTCTCTTTCCAATGAATTTTTTCGAGATTTCGCACATCAACAAGTATATCTTTGTTTCTCACCATTTTTTCTATAAATAATCCTATCCATTGAAACATTTGTGTTTAAACTTCTAGTCTAAAAAAGTAGTGTGAAATTAAATTCTATTGATGCGCTATATATTGGTTACATTTCTCATTTCAAAAGTGTCCCAATACATTTTTGACTCCAGTTTGCCTTTGAATTATGTTTGAAAAGCTAGATCAAATTATAATTCTACAATACTAATAAAATTTTCCTTATATACTGTACACCAAATGTTAAAATATTACTTCATTTTGAATTGTTTTAATGTGGTAAATATTTTTATAAATGGCTTTACAATTATGCTCGCCAAATGTGTCCCAATACTTTTTTGAGTGACTATACATACTTTAATAAAGGGTGTTTTTTTAGAGGTATAGAACTTTAAATTGCAATAAAACAACGATGTATTATTCGATTGACATGAATTTTTTTTATTCGAAAGATAATCTTGCGTCATTACATTTTAAATATGATTTCTGGCATATGACTGCCACGACTGGCTCGGACATAGTCCAATCTGGACGTCCAATTTTCGATGACTTTTTCCAACATTTCTGGCCGTACATCGGCAATAACACGGCAAATGTTGTCTCCCAAATGGTCAAGCGTTTGTGGCTTATCCGCATAGACCAATGACTTTACATAGCTCCACAGAAAATAGTCTAGCGGTGTTAAATCACAAGATCTTGGAGGCCAATTCACAGGTCCAAAACGTGAAATTAGGCGGTCACTAAACGTGTCTTTCAATAAATCGATTGTGGCACGAGCTGTGTGACATGTTGCACCATCTTGTTGGAACCACAGCTCCTGGACATCATGATTGTTCAATTCAGGAATGAAAAAGTTAGTAATCATGGCTCTATACCGATCACCATTGACAGTAACGTTGTGGAGTTCATCGTTTTTGAAGAAGTACGGACCAATAATTCCACCAGCCCATAAAGCGCATCAAACAGTCAGTTTTTCTGGATGTAACGGTGTTTTGACATACACTTGTGGATTAGCTTCACTCCAAATGTGGCAGCTTTGTTTGTTGACGTAGCCATTCAACCAGAAGTGAGCTTCATCGCTAAACAAAATCCGCTTATGAAAATCGGGAACAACGGCAATCTCGTTTTGGGCCCATTCGACGAATCTACGCCTTGCTTGATCATATTTAAAATGTAATGCCACAAGATTATCTTTCGAATAAAAAAAATTCATGTCAATCGAATAATACATCGTTGTTTTATTGCAATTTAAAGTTCTATACCTCTAAAAAACACCCTTTATATCGTCATTTTTTTGAAGCATTAAAATTTATAAATATTTTTCCTTTTGCATTTTTCTCTTATTTCTTGAGAATAGTTGTTAATAATTTTGAAATTACTTAATGTTTAAAATATAATTTAATTTAAAACGTGTGAATGCCTGTTTCTATACAGTTTTCTATCTGACTTCATAATTTTTTTATAGTTTGTGCTGTGTGCAAATAATTATTATGTAGAAGTCAAAGCGTTCAGTATAATTACTTTAAAGATATCATGTAAAATAAAATTGTCCAGATTCATGAGATAAACAAAAAATTCCTTATACAACAGTATTTTATCTTCGTGTATAACTCGAAATTTTATTTAAAAAAACAAAACAAGAAAGTTAATTTAAACATACAGATAGTGAACAAGAAGCAATTAAGAAACAGCCCTACTCCATTTTCATCTTTTGCAAATCACCATATATCTTTTTTTATCAAAATTAAATTTTTTTGTATGTCAACATTAGAAATTGTTTTTAAATAACTTCAGTTAAAAAAAAGTGATATATGTTTTGAAATTTGTTGCAATATCTGAAGTAAATGTAGTTTTAGAATAATGTTATAACCAATCAACTAATAGTCTCACTTTAAATTTGCTTGTTTTCTTTACATTACTTTATTTCAAATAAGCAAGGCCACTGTTAATGAATTTTTGAGGGGTTCAACTTTTGTAATAATTTTACACAATTATTCTTATGGGAATACGATCGCTATATATAGTGCTTCATTGATGACTTATGTTATCTCAACACTTTTTATACTCTATAGGGATGGATCGAATAATTGTACGTCAATGTCTCACTCAGAAGTAAATCAAGGTTTTTTGGCAATGAACCTCGTAATTCTTAGCTTCTCTCAAGTAACGAAGACAACACTTTACTCTCGAAGACGAAAATCCTCACCTTTAAAATATTTCATGGCCAAAGTAGCCTAGTGGTCAAGGTAACGGACTCATGGTCATCGTATTACGAGTGCGATCCTAGCACCGCTGAAATCCCTAATGTAGAAGGCTTTATGCATGATAAATCTGTTGGAGCTGGACTGGTGTAGAAGATAGGAATGTGGGTGACCGCTCAGGTGTCATCCTCATCGCTTGACCCTGATTCAAAATAATGAAGTCCGTGACTAAAAGTCCTCGTGCAGCCGAATAGGGTGACGTTAATACTCACTCACACAAATGAAGAGGACGACACTTACTCTCGAAGTTTCCACTCCACGCCACCAGGATGATTTTCTAGTTCTCTGACTCAACAAGTGTATCAGCACTTTTATACGGCGAATCTGTATTTGGCACCAGGATTTGAGACTACTGCAGATCAATGAGTGAATACTTATGAATATCATACTATAAAGCAATACGAGGGGTATCAGAGACGGGCTTGATTTTGAATCTCAAGTGACGAAGTCGACACCTGAAGTAGAACCTCTCTCCTAACTACCACTCAACAGCAATGAAAGGACTTTGAGCCATGGCAGATTTAAAGTGAGTCAGTACCTCTACTTGGCGAATTTTCAGTAGAATCAGGGCTCGGACTTATGACACGCTGACCACAAGTTCATGACCGCAAGCACTAGGCTACTGCGGAGACTACTACTGTTGAATGAGTGAATATTAACTTCGCAATATTAAGCTACACGTGGTCTTTCGACAACGAACCTTCTAATTTGGAACCATAGTCAAGAGACCAGGACTACATCTGAGCTGACACGCTTCTCTTCTAAATTCCACTCCTCATGAACGGGAGGAGATTTGAGCCTCGATGGTGGCCGCGGTAGCCGAGTAGTATAGGTATCAGACCGTGGCTTGCCTTGTCACGAGTTCGAGCCCAGTATCACTAAAGACCCGCCGTGTAGGGCAGCGATGCACGTTAAATCTTTCGAGAGCTGAAACGTCCTCCCGTTGGTGTGGTGTGGTAGTTCGGAGAGAGGGTGCCAGCTCAAGTGTCGTCCACGTCACTTGACCATGGTTCAAAATTACGTGGTCCGTCGCCAAAAGCCCTCGTGTAGCTGAACAGTGCGACGTTAATATTCAATCAATCAATCAATTGAGTCTCGATGTATTTAACGTGCATCGGTTCTCTCTGTACGATGATGGGTCTTCAGCGGTACTGGCTCAAACTCATGACATACCAGCCACGAGCCCGTGATATTGAACACTAAGCTACTGCGGCTACACGACCACTACTGGTCAGAAAAAACATATTGAATAATTTCGTAAGTATGACCACTCGGCTACAGTGGTCGTTTTCAATGGGGCCCGTTGTGATGAGATTCTAAAAAATAGTAAATTATGTTCTAAATTCCTGCAAATATAAGGCCCACTTTTTGTTCCTAAGTAAATCTATTCTCACAGGAAATTTTTGCTCTCACCTAAACATTATTTGCGAATTATTTTAAGCGCCAACAATGTTTCGAATGCACTTTCCAAACTGCCCGAGGGTTAATAATGGTTTCTACGGAGCAGACGATAAATCTCGAACGTCGAGCTTGCGAAATTGCATCGTGAATTGCAGGGGGGAAAGATAGAAAAACCCCTGCGAAAAGAAAATTAGTTTTGTTTTATTCACACCCCCGTACGCATTGTTTAGCTGAAGGGGGGGGGAGTTCTGGAATAAGCTACACTGTTACTACGAGACGACAGGAAACAACCACTTTTTTCGAAGCATAGAAAAAAGTGAGGATAGAAACAAGTCTTTTCAAGACTAAATTTTTGAATAAATTCTACAAATACAATAAGGAAAGAGTGGCAAAAAATTATAATTTTTTTTTATCTAGTCTCTATAGAACACCTCTAGGTTGAAACTTTCGAATGATTCTTAAAAAACGTATATTGCATGGGGAAAACGATACAATAAAGTGTTATAAAATGTACAGTTCCCACAAGTAGGAATTAATGTTTGTAGAGACGATTATGAAAGAGGTAAATACTTTGTATTTGGATACAAACGGAAATACACCATCACCTAGGGGCAATTCTTTTGTATTGTATTCTTAGTTTGTAAAATCAATGTTTTTGTAGTCAAAATATTTACTTTGGTTTACTTTTCTTCGGTAAATATTGGAACACACTACTGAAAATCTCTCAAATTTCTATTTACCTTCCTTATGAAAAGAATATTGTACTAGTTAAAGGAAATATTAAAAAAAGTGTAATGTGTGCACTTTGTATGAATAGTTAAACATACTTTAAAAATTGCTAATATATAAAAATAACAGTATTTTTTAAAAGAATTTGAAATTAAATCAATGCCCAGTGAATTTTTTTGCAACATATAAATTTGTTATGCTAGTTATTTCTCTCTAGTTAAATCAAATATTTCCTGTGTTTTTTTTATAGTTTTAATTTTAAAGTAACCAAGAGATCGCAAATTACAATATTAATTACAATAACTTTGCCTATATTTTGCTGAAAAATTTTGCTAGCTAGAACAAAAAAGTCTGTATTATGTTTTTTGTAAGTAATATCTTTCAATTATGCAATTTTTGCAAAGAAAATCTCTGAAATTATCTTTTCAGTTTGTTGAAATATATATTGTTTTCTATGCTACACAGCTTAAGATGTTTACAAAAGTACAATTTATTTTAATTTCGAAGGAACATATAAGGAATACTTCAATAAAATAATCCTGGAAAACTAATTAAAATTATTTAGTAAATCAGCATTTCTCTAACTGCGGGCTTGCCCTCATAAACGGGCGTCATAATCCTACGCGGGGGCACGAGAGCATATTGAAAAGTTGAATATATAATGTATTATTTAAAATAATATTAATTATCTGAAAGAGAACAAAACAGAAAAAAGAATAAATCATTACTTATAAATTTATCAGCACTGCACAATGTATTTAATATAATTAATATAACAATACAACATTGACAAGGTTTAATATTAACTAGTGACCTCCATGAGCTTATCTTGCACATCCGATTTTCAAAGGAAAGATTATTAGATATTGATACTCAAAAATCGGTTTTTATATTTAGCTTAGATATTCATTTTGTCTTCAAAGTAACCACGATAGAAAATCCGATTTCACAAATGTAGGATGTTGGAAATGGAAATATAGACTTTAAAAACGGATGGTTGAGACAATAGATATTTAATTTAATTAAAAATAATTTTACAATTTGTTTCAGTTTAAAAATTAGAAAGGAAAATTAACACAGTGCTTACCCTGTTACTTAAAAGTAACTTATACGAAGTTTAATTCTTATGATAATATTTGTACGGGTTATAATTAAAGTCGCATTATAGTTTTAGTGGCAAAGGTGCATTATTATTGCGTTCAATTGTTTGTTATTGTAGGAGGGTGACAATGAAAATTATGATTGAAAATTGGATCGCGAATATTGAAAGTTTGAGAAGAAGTGTGATAAATAATTGCTGAAGAAAACTTTCGACCCAACGTGGAATTAATTGTCATGATATATACCGACCTGATGTCATGACCAGCCGACCTGAAACGAATGCGTCCTATATCTACCTTTAAAGTTTATTACACTCCAGAAATTCTCACACACATAATTCATTTTAATAGATCATCTTAATTATTCTAACCTCTGTCTCAACACTGCTTTAATATTTATGAATGCATGGACACACATTCTCCATCTCCAAGTCTTCAAAGAATTGAACTGTTTACCTGCCGGACACCATACAATTGAGCATTTATTCTCCAAGCGTTGAGTTCCAATGATACGATTGGGGTGGTTAATTATTTATTCAAATCTCGCCACTGCTAATCTCGACGGTTAAACGACCCTTCTCGTTAATTGTTCAGATTCTGATGAATTAGCCGTTGTGTCCCCTTCGTGACCAACGGCTATTCTAGAGACCAAAAACAAAGACCCTTGGGGAAAATATTTATAATAATCACAAAAACAGGAACTTACTTAGTGATTTAAAAAAATTTGTATTAGATTGTATTGTTGACAGATAAACTTATATCTGTCAATAGGTCAAAGGGAACTAAATAGCTATAATAATATGTTGAATAAATCAATCAAACATGGAGTTTCTTACAAAAATGTTTTTCCTTTTAAAATACGGAATTAAAATGTAATCATTTTTTCTTATGATATTGTTTACAGATTTTTACACAAGCTAGCAATTAATTTGCACACAAAACACAATTTATTTAATTTTTATAATTTGCATTTTAATTTAAGTATAATTTTTTCTCTGGGCTTTCCTATTTTTGAATACTTTTTCATTAGCATTGTTTAAGGCTTAATAAAATAAAAATATATTTCAAAATTAAAGTTTTTCATTAAGAAGTAAAATTAGTCCTCTTTCGCACCGTATCATAAAAATAATAACAATTAAAAATTAATGATGAGTATACCTCGTATTTTGAATATATTATTACAAAATGCCAGCTCATTCATCATTAGGTTAATAGGCAGAAAAATTTTCCATTATTTATTTACAATACAGTCAAAGTCATTTAGTGTAGATCGCTTGTTAGTCATCGCCTCGTTTAGAACACCACAAAACATAATCAAGTGAATTAGTTATATTAAACCAGAGCGAGTGAATATAACGTCAACCTATTCAGCTACACGAGGGCTTTTGGCGGCAAACCTCGTAATTCTGAATCATTGCCAAGTGACGAGGATGACACCTGACCTGGCACCCCTCTACTTACGTTTCATCTCCAGTGACCAAGTGTTTAGAAATGGTTTACTTTTGTGACGAGAAACATTTGAAGAACATATCAAAATGTTCTCTTTTAAATTTTTTTCGCTTAATTCGTGTGGCAACCAAAGAGAACGGAACCTTGCCTTTTTATGTGATCCAAAGCATTATTCTGATGAATTCCAAGCCCAAAGCCCACTTTTGTGCTAATTAACGTGGGATTTGACCTGATGATACTGCGTAGCCTTTTGTCATTGACATCTGATAATCTTCAAGATCTGAATTCATCTTTAAAAGTAAATTCACCCGAAAGAAATTTCGCAAACCATCTTTGGCATTTTCGAGCTGTTACTACGTCCCCTTCAAATACGTCAATATGTTTCTTCACCCTCATTGCATTATTTCCCCGTTTTGGAACTCATACAACATACAATATCTAAAGGATACTTTTTCTTCACTTATGTTGCTAATTTTGGAAGTTTAAAAAGCTGACTAAAATACGAAAAAAATCTGCATAAATCCTCCATCATATACTAATCTAACAGCTTAAACCTGTTTAGTGGGCTCCGAATTCTTGTGATAAGGATTGGCAACGCATAAAAAAATGACAGAACCTTATATCGGTCCATAGTTCAAAAAGGCTCAAAGAAGCATTGAAATGTTTTGCTGAAGTGTGAGATTTCTCGTCTTATTTTAATAACATATTTTAGTATTTCTTAAAATAATTGTCAGTGTGTATATGGAATTTATTTTATATTTGTAAATTTAGCATTTGTTTTGATTTTAACTTTTTAAGGAAGCAACAGAAAACATACTATATAATTTTCTGCTTTTGTTAAATATTGATATCAAACTATTCGTGTTAACGTATATTTGTGATATCCTAATGCTCGTCTTGTCGATAAACAAGCGCTATTCATCTTCTCCTGACCCCGGTAGCCTAGTGGTCAAGGTGTCGGATCATGACAGGCATGTCACGAGTTCGAATCAAGTACCATAAAATAGCCGCCGCGTAAGGGAGCGATGAACGTTAAATTTATCGAGAGCTCAAACGTCCTCCCGTTCGTGTGGTTGTTAATAGAGAAGGGTGCCAGCTCAGGTGTCATCCTCGTCACTTGACCATGGTTCAAAATTATTAGATCCGTTGCCAAAAGCCCTCGTCTACCTGAACAATGCGACGTTTATATTCACTCTCTAGCTCATCTTCTTCTCTCCACCTTATGTCTATATGTTACACTCAAATTTTTAAATACATTTAGGTGCTAATTTTATATCACGGGCAAGGCGTCAAGCATTCCTTGGTCGCGATAAAGGAATCACGCCAAAAGGTTTCTTTTGTCACTAGAAAGGAATCCAAGATGGCGGATTAGCGGTATCAAATCATCAGGATGATAATTTTAAAAAAATTGTTTTGAAACACATTGAAATATATTTCAAAAGAAGAATATAGGAAGAAATTGAGAAGAACCGAGATAAATCAATAAATAATGAATTACAATATAATCTAATAAAAAGTTGCATGCACTAATAATATTATGCAGGATATAATTATAATCTTATAATATAATTTAATGGTAATTATATATAATATTCATGTAGTATGATTTAATAATAATTGTTATATATAATAATAAAAATAATATAATATAATTTAATAGTTAAAAAAAGAATAATCATCGTGTTGTAATGTAAAAATTATACATAAGAATACTCATAAAACGTAAAAATTATAAATAAATAACATAATAATTATAAATATACTATGTAATAATATTTATAAATAAATATAATAAAAAACAATTATTATAAATAACGCATATTAAATGATTATTATATATAATAATAATTGTATTTTTATGTATTATATTATTAATAAAATAATTACATAATATATATATATATATATATATATTAAATTAATAATGAATATCACAATTAAAAAGTACTGAAAACTTGCAATGTTACAAAAACTGCAAAACTATGAAAGTAACCATATTGTAATGTTATCGCCCACATCTTGGTGAACATACACAACAATTTGGCGCGTGTCCCATGATATCAAATTAGTTCCAAATGCTCTTCTTCTAGAAGAAAAACCATGGAACTAAACAGATCTTCACATGCCAGATTATTTTCATAAATGCACAGTCAGTCTATCTAACAATCTCGTTAAATCCCGAAAAACAGTTCGTTATGGAGGAAATTCTTTAAACAGAGATTCGTCTTATAATGTACTTGAGAAACTACATAAAATGTGTGAATTTTAAACTCATAAATACTATTATTATTCAAAAAAGTAATTATTCACATATTTTTTTGTAAATTAATATATGTATATCTTTTATTTTATAAATCTTACCCATAAAAAAAATCTGCATGGTAAACCAGAGAAAAAAAAACATTTTCTAAGAATACACTGTATTTTCAACTTTAAAAAAATAATTTTATATTAAAGTTAAGGAATTTTAATGACTTATTCTAATGTAAAGCATAGGAGTAATTTTAAACATGCATTATTTTTTAATCAGTAATTTTAAGCATACAATCCCACATGCTTCCTTAAATATAATTACTGAGAAAATCTGTTAATTTTACTTCAGATTTTTATTTGAAAAATAAATTACAGTTTAAAAAAAAACACACACAAAAGTGATATAAAAAAATTAAGTTAATTCCTACTTAGATCAACAAAGAAAAATTCTATTTTAGCTACTTTTTTTTAAAAAATAGTTACAATTAATATAAATATGTATACACATATGACAGAATCACTATATTAAGTGGTAATTAATTTTTATTAATTATCATTAAAGTATCGTATTGTACAACATCGTAAAGTATCGTATCGTACCAAAACAATCTCATGTATATACTTCAGTTTAACTGAATGCTTTAAAACGGGAGAAAGAAATCTTTTCAAGTTTTGACACAAGTCACCTAAAGGGTCGCTAAGTCGCGAAACATGATACCACTGCATGATGTAATTATTTAAATAATTAGTTTTAATAAATTCATTTTTATTGATTTTGATTAAGTTATTGTATTGTCATCCAAAATGATCCTGTATATAAAATTTCAGCTCAACTGAGCGCTTTAAAATGTATGTTATTAACGATTGAAAATTCTACCAAGATAAATAAACAATCAAATAAACATATAGAGAGTGTGAGTTAATTGTAGGAATTGAAAATCACTCTTTTATAGTTAATCAAAATAAGTTGTAAATTAATCTTTTAGCCGCCAAATCCTGGAAATGGAATCTGGAATTAGTCGCCAGATGCGGGATGGGATCTGAAAATGAAGAATCGTTTGTCTTGATGATCCTGATCAAGAGAATGGAACAAAATTATTAAATTATTGTATTGCCATCGGTCCTGGACAAGTGCACAAAATTTCGAACTAATCTGACTTTTTAAAATGAGTAAAAATTGAGTTGAATACCGTTACATACAAGTGAAACTTAGAAAAGGGTGTTAACTAAGGCTTTTTTTTTCTCTAGGTGATTTTGGCACCTGGTAAAACCAGTTCACGGACATTAATCACCATAAAATGTGTTAAAAGATAGAAATATTTTTAAAATATGGAGAAAAAATTAAGAAATAGTTTATTAAATTAAAAATATACTTCGCCATTTGGAGTTTAATGAAGAAAACAATAAAATAATTCTTGATCCAAGGAAACATTTTGCAAAATAGAAAAATTCATTAAATTGAGGTTCGTAAAAGGGAGGTCTGATTGTATGCAGATATAAGTAAAGGAGGAATTTTAAAAAGGCACTGTCTTCATATAACATACGGTTCTATTTTTTTTTCTTACTTAGATGAAGTACTTTTCTTCGAGATCTTTTTTTTCTTACAAAACAGCGCATCTCTCTCTCAGACTTCCTATTTCTTAAATAAGTATAGTTCTTTTCAAGGAAGTCAGGTAAAAACTTAAATCTACAGAGATACAGAGACAATAACCTAGTTTTTATTCTTCGAGTTTTTTTTCCGAGATACATTTTTTCTTCCTTTTTTTCACTTTAAATAAAAAACATGCTGTGCAAAAAACGATCCTACCCATGAAAAAGGTCTTTTTTTATTACAAATAAAAAAATTTTAGTTTTACGTTTAAGTGAAGGGGGTGGGGAAAATCCTGAGGCCCGCTCACTTTCGACATACACACAGAACCACTCAAATGAAGATGATTTTTTGTGACAAGGTTCTATTCACTCAGCTATTTGCATACGAATAAAGTAGTGGAACCGATGCTGAATACTTCATAGCATGTCATTTTTTACGAATGCTGAGGCATGCATTTTTTCCCCTTATAAATCATCTTCGCCTCAGTATCCAGTGAATTCTTCTGTAGGGTGATAGCATTTGGCCCAATATGAAATTGGTTGGTGAAGTCTTACAGTTATTTTCGATCTGAAATGAAATGGTGTATATCTTCACTATTTTGTTTCTCAAAAACTATTCGATAACAAAGAGTGAATCTTTGAAAGATAGTTATATTTTATTATATTTTGCGTTATTAAATTTTTTTTTTTTTTTTAAAAAAAACAGCTTTCTTTAATGAGGCATGGTGTTTCTTAAATACATTGAGAGCTAACATTATTCAGTTTTACTTAATTTAAAAATGAAAATAATTTCAAACGCATGAAAGAAAGAAACAGCGTACTAGATTCCTTTAAAAATATTACGTTCTTAATTTATACAAGGGACAAAACAATCAAATCAATTAACTCCAGTGTATTTATTAATTTTATTTTTAAAAAGATAGCTTCTTTTCAAATTTAAATCACACATGAGAGAAAGCAACTCAAATTAAGTAGAATAATCGAAAAGAATATCTGCATAGTACAGTTAAATATACTTTTGAATTTCTAGTATATTAACTGTACGAGAAAAATATTTACACTTTCGATATGTCTCATAAAAATGACCTAATAATAGGTTTCTACTTGAATATCATACCACTGATCAATTTCGCATTTACAGAAAATGTCGCCAAATGCAGTCTCATTCCTCATTCCCTGCTCAGTATTCCGTATTAGCTCATGAACAAAGAAATTAGAAGAATTAAACACTGTGTTTAAATAAAACACGTATACTTGAAATAAACGAAAGGTCGAATGATAAACAAATCAGCGAGGCTTCCAAAATGTCTTAACAGCATTCAAAATCACTACAAATGAATCTTCTAAATATATGTAGACGACTTCATACAAATTCGCTTGAATGCAAATACAAATGTTTATTTGCATATTCGTGGTGTTTCATGTTTGACATTTGGTAAAACCCAAATCATTTCGGATTCTTACTCCTTTTCGAAAATATTCTACTGTACTTTATTCCATACATAAAATGCCCCTAATTCTAATCATTCTCCACAACAAAATAAAATAAGAATATTACAAATAATAGCGTATAAGAGGTCTCAGGGGTGTTAAATTTTTCTAGAGGGCTGAAAATATAAACAATTTTCAAACAGGTATAATTCTTTTAAATTTAAATTAAATAATTCGAATCTTTTACACATTATTTATAAAAGAATGGAGCTTTAGAAAAGTGAAAAATGTTTAAAATATAATCATAATTTTAAAAATAATAAGCATATGAAAATAAGAAACATTTTTCTAAAAAATATTATTTAAGTTTTACGTAGCGCATGCTATTTTCAAAAATAGTAGCTTTAATTACTAGCTATAAATTTATTTAGTTAGTTTCTTAAAGTTAAATGTATCCTTATTATACTGTAGTATTTTTATATGAATAGAATAATAAATTATATATTTTTTAAAAATTAAAAACAAATACATTTTTAATCTTTTTTTAAAAAATTCCTTATTTTTCAAATATTTTGAACTACAAAAGATATATTAGTCTTAAATGATATAGGGTTTAAATAGTCTGATACATTTTATAATTCTATAAAGTTTTGTACATCAGATGCTACTATTTTTTAAAAAAAGTGTGCACAACGCAAAAATTACTTAATATTTATTACAGAATTATTTCTTATATTCATATGTTTATAATTTTTAAAATTATGATTATATTTCAAACATTTTGTACTTTTTTGAAGGCAAAATTCTTTGTAAATAATGTGTAAAAGTTCGAATTATTTAATTAAAATTTTAAAAAAATTATACCTGTTTGAAAATTGTTTATATTTTCACTCCTCGAGACAAAATTAACACCCCTGAGATCCCGTAGATTATTGTGTATGTGAGCATGCGCGGAAACAATGCAACGCAAAAAAAAATTATTATATTCGAGCTTACATGAAAAGAGGGTTACTGTGATTGAGAGAGAGAGAGAAAATATGTGGGAAAAGTAAAACCTAATAACACACAAAGGCTATTATATATGAGCATGTGCGAATAAGATATCTTGTTTTTATGTGTGCAGGACTAGTTTTCCCACTACTGGCGTTTTTTAGCGGCATTTTGAAACGGGTTTTTTTTTCGAAATTAATCATTACCCAATTAATTCTGGCAAGTCATACCCTTAATGTTCAACAGCAGCCTCAAAAAGACCTCACTAGAGAACAAGTTCCCCGATGACCATTCTACTCATAATAGACGGTACATAAGTACTGTGTGTGTGTGAATAAATAATTGCTTATCCACTATATTCTTCAGTTTTTTATTTTGACCAAAAATATGAACCTTTAAAAACTGACAGCTTGAAAACAGTATCCTTATCATTATATTTTTTCCTTTCACTATTATACTGTATTCCATTAGTAGGAATCCATTATATTGCACCCTAAGAAACGTCTAAATCCTTTAAACTGCAGTATCGGTTGATTCAGAAACAGTGTGACCCACTTCAGAGCATGATAAATTTTCATTGAAGTAAGTTATTTACAGGAAACTTTCAATATAATTTCACTTATCATTGTACATTTGACGTAAGCGCTTAGACAAAGCCAAAAGAGCTTTTAGACCATTTTTGAAGGGTATTTTTCAACTTCCACGTTCATTGCTCTTTGAAGCCCTTGTATAGTGTTCTTACCTTACGTCTATTTAATTGCTTTTTTAAGTATCCCTATAAAAAATAAACGTAGGAACACAGTCAAGGTATGGTGGTAGCCATTTCAAAAGGAAATTATTATTTTTATCTTTGAATCATTTTATGGTTGATTTTGCAGTATGACTTGGTGCGGAACCTTGGTGAAAAACAAAGTTTTCTAGAAAGTAAGAACGTTTACTTTCCTTGATAGTGTGCTTTAATTTTTTTTTGATAGTGTATAACATCAATTTTAGCCTTTGGTTCTACAAAAAAATGGTTTGGTTAAGCCTTGAGAGGACATTCCCATTTATACCATGACACCTGATGGCACCTTGCCGTTTGCAAAAGAGCAGCATCTTTACGACGCTTTTCGTATGAAATATATAGTTCGCGTGAAATGCATCTTCGTTTTATTGTGAATGACGCAGTGATTCATCCGAAGTTACCCATGTTTTAATTGTACCTTTGAGTAACATTAAATTCAGAGAACACAAGAACGTGAACTTTTTTCTACGATTTTTGCAGACATTTGTTGACCAACTGGTTTATTTACATTTTAAAGCTAATTATCTTTACCTGATGACAAAGTGTCAATTGCGATACCTGTAGTTTCTTTGGTAAGTATTTTGACGCGAGGACTTTCTACGGCGATTAGTCATTTCAACTTCATTTTCTCTCTTTTACTCCTATGACTTCTTTTAGTCCACATTTTTTGCCTGGAGCTTTCGATTGCTTGGAAAATTTTATTTCTTTTCAAAGTTTTGATAGCAATGCATTAAAAAAATGTCATGTCTGAATTTAAAACGGTTTATTTATAACAGAATTTGAGCAACCATCCTTCAAAATCTGTAAAATTTAGTTTCGAGTTTGAGAATCTAATTTCGGAGGCAAAATGTACTCTCACTATTAAAAACAGTTAGATTGATAATTTAAACGCTTCAATTTTAACATGTAACTGGCAGTACAGCGATTAAAATTTACCAAAATTAGTTATATGCTTTCTAAATTTAGTTACACTCTTTCTGAATCAACCTGTATCTATACAGATTTCCACCAAAACATTCTTACGCTAATTCTAATAACTTACGAGCTTATTATATATACTTCTGTTAGTGTTCAATAGTCTGTTATTTATATAAATAAAATTTTTAAAAACCAAAATATAAAATATGAGGAGCAGGGAAATTTTCTTGGGAAATTGCCAAAAACTAAATATATTATTAAGTGTTACAAATACACAAAATGTATATTTTTTTCGAAATACAATTTACTCCACTACAACTATTACTTTACATAATCTTTCTGCCAAAGGTATTTTGACTGTATTTTCCAAACTGCCCAAAGAATAATAATGATTTTCAGGAAATAGACAACACATTTTCATAGTGGAGCTTGCGAAATATCGCCAGACACATCCCTGAGGGCATGGAAGGAAGCCCTAGAAAAATATAAAAAGTTTGTTTCCACTTTCCGTTCTCAAAAAGAATAGATTACTGGACACAAGCCATCGAAGAAGTTTATATGAAGCTACAAGATGACTAGACATGATTTAATCTTTCCATAGCAAATAAATATATGCAAAAAATCAGGAATCATAAAATGGAACGATGTTTTTATCATGAGAAAAAGATTTTTGGTAAAAAGTTTTTCGAAATAAATTATACCTAAGTGATCTAAAATGATGAAAGAATTTTTTTACTTCGACTGATCTACTGCGAAGCTCCCCGTTCAAAGATCACATTACTTGAAATATCGGATAAAAGATTCAAAGGGATAGGGTATGAACTACCCCCTCCCCCACCCATATTAACAGGAATCATAACTACATATATGAATCTGTAGGCTAGTATTCTACACTGCTGGTCAACTTAAATGAAACAACCTGAAGAAAGCATGCAAATAACATGAAATTTACAGCATGCATTAGCGGAGGTGAGATATGCAAATGATTAGAATTTCAGCGCAGACATACGCAATGCGCGCCTGTGGCGCCACCTCAAAGCGCTATTTAAGGCTTGGAGATTTCGACGATTTCAAGTTCGGCAATTAGGTTTTTCTTGTGGTTTTTTCGAAAAACGATCAGTTATGTCTCGTAAAACACAGCGATCAGCTTTTGATCAAGTATCCGAGTTCGCCAGAGGAAGGATAGTGGTCAACCGAGATTGCGGATTATCTTTCAGGAAAATCGGTAGTGTTGGACGAAACCAAACAACTGTAGTGCGGATAAGTGACAGTTGAATGCAGGAGGTCATGACGGACCGACGTGGTCGATCGCATCCACCTCAGTGCACCAATCCACGTGAGGACAGGAAAATTGTACGCATGGCAGTGACGGATTGCTCAGTCACATCACAAACCGTAGCACATCACATTGAGTCTGTAACGCATCCTTCAGCGTCTGCGCGTACCATTCAACGCCGTTTACAGCAGAGTGGTCTGTCCGCAAGACGTCCATTGCTTGGTCTACTCTTGATGCAGAACCACATACGTCTCCACCGCCAATGGTGCGATGAAAGAAGGATGTGGGCGGCAGAATGAAATGAAATTGTCTTTACTGACGAGTCACGCATCTGTCCGCAACACCACGATGGTCGGATTCGAGTCTGGAGACACCGTGGAGAAAGGGTGCTAATCAGCTGTGTTATGACCGGCCACATTGGTCCTGCACCGGGTATTATGGTATGGGCGGTATTGGAGTTCACTCTCGCACTCCTCTAGCATGCATTACCGGTACTGTAAACAGCCAGAGCTATATCTCCGAGGTGTTGGAGCCAGTTGTCCTTCCTAACTTTCAGGGCTTGGTCACAGCCCTATTTCAACAGGATAATGCTTGACCACACATGACACGCATTGTCCAAAGGTTCTTCGTTATTCACCATATTGAATTGATTCCCTGGCTGGCTCGCTTGCTCTCCGGACTTTTCACCGCTAGAAAACATGTGGTCCATGGCTGCCCAACGATTGACCCAGATTACACCCCCCAGTTTTCACAACAGATCAACTTTGGCAAGATTTGGTCTGAAGAAAAATGTTGAATGCCGATCTATCTCGAATGGTGGTTACTCTGGCTACTGAGATTCTGGCCGGAACCAAAGAAGTCTATTTTAACTTGATGCTTGTCTATTACAAAAATAAATTTTAACGTCTTTCTTGGTGCTGCCTTTACGGTGGCCAGCAGTGTATTTTTATGTATTAGACAATCTTGTTGAAAGCACACCTTAAAATGTAATGCAATTTTTTTAGAAATTTCTAAGGAACTAAAAAAATTAAAGTAGTGAATGTAAAAAAATACGTAGCCTTATTATGGCCTTCTCAGGAACCTGGGAAATTCAGGATACTAAACAAAATGACTTCCACAAATATCAGCTAATGAAATGTTAGTGGTAATGAAACGAAACTAATCATATTTTCGTTGCATAAGATCTATTTTCTTATAATCAATTTGTGAAGTAAAGCTACAAATATGTCTTAAACAGCTTTCTTGCTATTATTTTTATGCTTTATTTTCAGAGAAATATAAACCAGTTTATTGAGGTTGTTATCTTGAATGGAAATTTTTTTTAGCATTATATATTTAACAAAAAATAATACTATCATCTACAATCTTACATCTCATTGTCCTGTAATCCCCGTAGAATTGGAACCCCTCAATGTTATCTGTCACAGATTTTATATTAGACATTTAAAAAGAAAAACCATGCGAAATGTTATTTTTTGGGTCCGAATTTTTATGGTCTCCTTCTGTTGTTTTTCCAATCCCGTTCCATGATATCAATGAAAGTAAATAAAGCGATTCAAACCCGAACTTTTTGCAAGTTTCGTGATTTGTGGTTAACAGTAACTGCGAAGCAAATCGAGCAACTATTTAAACTCGGCTCGTGTTAGTTTTTTTTGGAGGAATAGAAAGAAAGGAAATATAAGAAGTATGTTTTAGCTATTAAATAGAGAGTGGCTGGTTGGCTATGCAGCTGTATGTTGCACCATCATTTTAAGATAACTTGGTTTTAAATATTAGACTGTAAAAAGACGGTTCGAATCAAATGTCTGGTAAAGTAGATTTTGTTTAACTAAGATCTTATTAGTCAACTTATTGTTTTTGATAGCTCCAGTGACGAGCACATTGACTTTATCTTTGATTATTAATAAAAGTCATTTATAAGAAACTTCTTTCATCTTCATACCTCCTCGACACAAAAATTTTCACTGCTTGTTTTGCCAAAGCTTGGGTTAGTTTACAGGAAGTGTAACAGTTTATAATAATTCATTGCAAAGATTACGAATACTCAATAGTTCACTGAGCATTTAGCATTGTAAGAAATTTCTAAACTATGCAAAATAACACAAACATGCAGCAAGTGAGAAGAAATAACTATTTTTCTTTCAGAAATTTTTTTTCTGAAAAACATTTGATGCAGATCTAAAACAAACACATTAATAATTATAAAAAAAATTATTGATCGGAATAGATTTTCTTCCCAAACATTTAGTGTAGTTATGATGCCCAATGTACAAAATGTCGTCCAGCCATTATGGTGGCTATGGCCCTCGGTTTGTAACCGAGTGGGTTCGGGTTCAAATCCCAAGTCAGACAGTGTTGTATCTTCTTCGGGAAAGAAGTCGGTCTTTCGCCTGCAATAGATTCCCGTCTCGAAAGGAAAGCAGTGCACCCCTTCTTGTTATATTCTGGGATCATCATCTGTAATAAATGTGTATATTCTTTTCTTGTATTGTATGCTTTCTATTCTTCTTAACTTGTATTTCATATGTTCCCAGGATAAAAAAAACACGTCAACAACAGCAATGTACAAAATTCGAAGTTTGAGATTAGACCATCTAAGTTTCGAATTCTAATTATTTCAGGTAGAAATGAATTGTATCTTGGTGAATTAAATTGAATCTTAGCCGAGAGAAGTCCCGCGGCGCGCATGTCACCCCAGTCTCACGAAACCTTTAATTCTGGGAAAACTTCTTATTTGTTACTATTGACCTTGATAGTGTGCTTTTATTGGGAACTAAAATGTACTAGTCACATATCTCCCTCATATTTTTGGAAGTGGTAAACATTTTTTTTTTACAATCTTAAGGTATTTGTGGTGACTCGCACGATCACTTATGTTCAAAATATTCCCTATGAACATGCTATATTTTCCCCTTTGAACGACTTAGTGGCTTGATTGCTGTATTTAACGACTCATTACGGTTCATAAGTGTAAATAAACAGAATATTAAGAAATGACATAGAGCATCAGCGATCTCTATTGAAGGAAGTTGAAACATCGAAAAAATATATTGATCAAGCAAGAGAAGAACCTGATGAAATACTAGATATTATTCATGATAGCGAAAACAAATTTGAAAAACGTTTGAGTTGAAAGGAAAATTTTGCAAATGCTACGTAAAGAACCTCATCAAAAAAGATAAAATACCTGAAATGTGTACCACAACACACCTGTCAAAAAAAATCAACAACAAGTTCAGCATGTTATTTTATAATCATCTAGAGACACACACAACAAAACTACAATCACTTGAACAAAATGTGACAAAATAATTGTCTCAAAATATCCTTTCTGTAATGTTATCAAAAAAATCTGTAATTTTTACAGTTTATTAAAGGCACGCACATTTGTAACATTTTGTTTTTAGTTTGAAATATTTTGTTAAGTTTTCTTTTAAGATAATATGTTTTCATAAATTATCAAAGAGAAATTGAAAAGTCCTTAAAAGTAGATAAGTATACTTTTTCTTAGATAAATTATTCACTTGAATTATGATTTTTATGGTAATCAATAAAAATATTTATAAAGAAAGGATTATGGTGACTCTGTAACCCCATTCTACCCCTAACGTTAGTATCAAGGGCACGACTTTTCCCGAGTTAAAATACTGGTCTTGAAAATGACACATGATGCTGTAAATGACAGATATACATTAGATGAGACACTCATTAGTTACTTATTAATGAAAGACCAGCTACATATACATGGCAATTAGCTACTATTGAATAATATAATATCTACTTATTGTCAGATCGTTAATTTAAACAGCTTTTGAAAGATATTGTCTACAAAAAATGATTCATTGATTCCTTGAAAGTAAATGAATTTCCTAAAGTATTGAATAAAGAAGAATTAAATTTCTATCTCGTACAAAAGTAAAATTAATTATTTTATTTTAGGCTGAATGAACTGACATTTTTATCAATTCAAATTAATCTAATTTATTATTATTATTATTTTAGTTATGTGACTTTAATTAAACCAAATGGAAGCTCAAATTTCATTAATAATATTAGTAAACACACATCTAAATCGTGCCTAAAATATTTGTGCTTTATTATCACAATGAATTTTTAATCACACAAAATTGCCATACTTTTAAAGTCTTCATTAAAAAGTTTCTCAAAGAGAGAGAGAGAGAGAGAGTTCTTTCTCTTTCTTCGAATGTGTCTTGTAAGTCTGTAACACTTAATAATTCAGCTACTCTACTTAAAATTTTCTAAATTTATAATAATTCTACAATAACTGTTAGACAATCAAAGCAACTCCTCAAAGAACGTGGTTAATAATATATTATTGTGAATAATTTAGAGTAATCATTAACATGGAAATGAGACGATGAATAAAATTACCTCATTAAATACTATGGCTAAAATCAATGAAAGTACTGACCTTTTGCTAGAAATTTTTGTTCATGAAAACTCAAAGTGTTTTGAAACTGGTTGGTCTAATCATGAAAAGAAAGTCACCGAGTGTATTTTGGTTGTTAGTTATTGAAGAATATGAAACGAAAATATCACGAAGATTAATGAATGCTCAAAGTTCCTCAAATTTTACAATAATATACACCCAACTCTTTTTTACACGATTTTTAAATCACACGGTACACGAATTTAACGATATTTTTACACACATTTTTTGTTTTAGCCGCATTTCTAAAAAAAAATTGAGAATTCGTACCGTTTGGATGAGGACGATTCGAAGGAGATTATGAAAGTTTTTAATTATAAAGAAGCGATACTGGCAAAGTCGATGGTGAATTTCAAAAATTAACAACGGATTTCATTTATGAGGGCTACAAGTATGGAACAACATTTTATTACTCATGATTCTGACATAGAGTGTGCATTAAAATTTCTGCGTAATATTGGGCAGTACGATATCAAAAATTTTATAATCAACTCGAGTAACAAAAAGACAGACACTAATAAGATTTTGTAACAACCGAAAATACAACAAAGGTCGTTAAAAACGAATGAA
This sequence comes from Trichonephila clavipes, assembly GCA_019973935.1. Taxonomy (NCBI): domain Eukaryota; kingdom Metazoa; phylum Arthropoda; class Arachnida; order Araneae; family Nephilidae; genus Trichonephila; species Trichonephila clavipes. The sequence goes on from BMAU01008055.1 coordinate 64,937, forward strand.
ATTCTTCAGTTGAATCAAAATCGACAGTGTGCTAGACTCATATCTGATACATCTATTGATAAGAGCATTTTTTATCTAGTTTCTAATAAACGTGCATGCTTGTTATCAAGTAGCGATGAATAGTTGTTAGTTAGTGGTTTAATTTCTAATTTCTATTTGAATTTTTATATGTTGTGCGTACTTATATTACACTGATTTTAATTTTTTTTGTAAGAAAAACGAAGTGTTTGTTTTATAAATATGTAACATGGATTGTATTATAACTTTTTTTGCACGGTTTTTTTTGAAAATATTAAACAAAATTTCACCATACACGATTGTTTAAAATTGTAAAACACATCCCGAATTTTAACATTTGTTATATGTATTTTTTACATGTTTTTTTCTGTAAAAAACGTATTTACCGGGTGAAAAAAAGAGTCTGGTGTAATATGTCACTTCTATTTTTCATCTGAATTAAAACGGAGAAAGCTGAAGTAATACGGAGATGTATACTTATGAAAATTGCGAACTTAATGCAAAACTCGGATTTAGCTCCATCCAAAATATACTGTTTATTAATATTAAATTTTTACGTGCATTAACTTCATTTTTTTTGTTCTAGGTAAAGAATTATTTTTCTTAGAAAATAATAATAAATTTAGTTATTTTCATAATTTTCCCGAGGTAATTTTGTACATTATTTTAAGTTAAAATTTTGTTTTACATTTTATGGATACTGAGCCTAATTCTTCCTTATCACGATCTCTGAGCGACTTAATACAGAATTACCTACATTTTCACATGGAGAAATTACCGCTATAATAAGAGTTACTTATTTAAAATTAAATCATCGGTATATAGTAATGTTAACAAATGCATTATAATACAATGCTATAGAAAAGCTTTGAATCAAATGAATACAAACTATGAAATTCGGTTGAATTGTGTTTAAACAGTTATTTATTGAATAGTATATAACTTTTATATGAAACATCGCTTACAAATAACATTTTACAATTTTTGCAAGGAAAACTAATGTTCAGTAAAAAAAAGAAACCACACAGATTTTAATGACAAAAATTAAGTATACTACTGTTTATGGGAAGTGTTATCTTCTGTGCTTGCATTGATCGCATTAAATTTCGATTCTTTCAATTAAGCTATAGAGTTGTGAAGTGGAACATCCCAATGCTTGAAGAAATCCTCGAAACCCAGCTTATTTACCGGCTCAGAAGTCTTAAGGTAATTAATTCCTTGTATTGCAAGGCAGTCTCAAAGTTACGATTCCAAATTAAGGTCTGGAGATCAAGCTGGTCATTTCATTTAATCAAAAGTTTTAGATTTCTCGGGAAGGTCGATATAAGGAAAAATTCAGCACTAACCGCATATGTTATGATATAAAAAAACAAGTATCCCATCTCTCTATAAACCAGAGGTAGTGAACCTTTACGGATAAACGTGCCTTTTTTTTCTAAAGAAGTGCTTAGAGAAGTATAGACGTGCCGTAAAATAATTTTGACTTATGATTATTGGGAAAATAATAAAACTGTATACTAACAAAAAACACAAAACACTTTTTACTACGAATAAATACCTTTTGCACTGTGTAGATATAAATGTTTTAATTATACGTGTAATTCAAGTTAAAGTAACAATAGTGTGACTTCTGTTGTTGCAAATTGTTTGTATGTGGATGACAAATGAATTGTATTATTATGTTAGATGTTAATTTTTGTGGGATATATTTTGAATTTGAGTCATCTAAGCAATTAATTATTTTTGCTACAATTCACTTTTTTTGAGAAGAAGGTTTTTGATTTGTTTAAAAATACCATTTTATAGACCACTACTCCTGCTTCGTCACCTTTACTAACAATGTCATGTTTCTCGGTTCACCAAATTTCAAATTCTTTGTTACTATCTTGTCATTTTTGTTACTTTTGCTGAACTAGACACGTGAAAAAGAATAACAGTTAAAAATCGTAAATATAACACAAATAAACTTTCAACCCCAGTTCTGTCAATGATATTGACTATGCTAAGCGTAGACAAACTTTACATCATACGCAATTGTAGTCTAACACGTAACTAAGGCAAGAAAACAAACGATTGTGCTCGCCGCCACCTCACGACTGATCACTCGCGTATGTTCGTAATACATCATAGTGAACTTAGAAATAAAATGCAAACCATTTTGATCACTGGCGCATCCAGAATATTGTATCGCGTCGTCATTGATGGCACGCTTGCCACTGGTCCGACATCCATGCTATAATCAATCCCTCTAGAAAGGACTATCACCTTCTGAAGACTAATACAATGTTTCTCAAACTGTGGGGCGCACCCCCTTAAGGGGGCGTGATAACTCAACGAGGGAGGCGCGAACATATGGATAAATCAAAAACATAGGATTATTTAAAAAATTATTAATTTATTGAACAAAATACATTCTGACACAATAAAAAAATTAAGTACAAATTTTCGCTTATAAATATATCAGTGCTGGACAATGTATTTATAATTAATTTAACAATACTTAGAACAAATTTAATAATTACCAGTGACCCCATGGAATTATCATATATAAAATTATATGCAAAAATTAACACTTATCATGATAATTTGTACGGTTTATAATTGATCTCTTAAATGCCGATTAAGGGATCAATTAACAAGTAGGCAAGCGTATGTGGTGTAGGGGGGAAGGGTTGAAAAGGAATAAATAAATTTCTCTGAAATTAGTAAATCCTTCGAAAAAGATTGTACTTTGGAAAGACGTATACATACGTCCATGACAATTAATTCACTGGCAGAGTGAGACGTTTATACATACGCCGGTGGTACTTAAGAATTTAAAGTCGTATTGTAGATTTAGCGTCAAAGTTAAGTATTATTGAATTCAATACATAGTTATTGCATGGAAGGGGGCGATGAAAATTATGATTGAATATTGGGTCACCAATTTGAAGGTTTGAGAAGCACTGGACTAATAGATAGTAATGCCATCATTTTCTGAAGATTAATAGACTAGGAAGACTTTCCTCCCAGGATGATGCTGAGAACAAAGAGCAACCTTCCAATTTATTCTAAATGAGACCGATCCAAGAAAAGCTGTGTGTGGAAATTATTCACTTAGAACTGCATATGTCAAGTGTCATCACGCTGATTTTCATGACTACTGATTAATTTTTAAAAGCAAACAAGGTATGACTTGTCGGGGGAAATGTTGAATATTTTAGAAGACGAACTTGATATTTTTTTTGCTATTCTGAAAACTATGCATATATTGTATCTATTTATATTATCCAGACACCAAACACATGATCCAAGAAAAGTAAAAAAACAGCAACACACATTCCACCAAGAAGGCTTATGTGCTAAAGACTGCACGTAAGTGATGTTGTCTGTTTTAGGTATAATTGAGGAGTTATTTTAGTAGATTACCTGGAAAAGAGTCATACAGCCATTGACGTCAATTTTTGAACAGTTTTAAGCAAATTACACGATCCTCTGTTGACAAAATGGCTCAGTAAGTTCACCAAAAAACTGCTTTGCCTATCATATACTCACTTTACCCATTCAACTTGAGGTTCAGTTGAAGATTGAAACCAACGTGGTTTTGAAGTTTTGTCACGCGCAGCCTATTTTGTCAGTCTAGCCCTAAACAAATTTTTCTTCATCCAAGAATCCAAATCACTAATTATAGATTTGGAGATTGGCATCCAATGATGCCACTCAATAAGGGTAAGAATGGTTTTCGAAGCTATTTGCTGAGAAAGTTCTGAAATGACGGCTTTTGAAAAATCGACAGAGCTAGAAGAAATATATATTTTATGAGAACGTACAGAAATTAAAAGAATAATAATTAGTTTTTACCTTGATTATTTTTTACTAATGCTTAAAATTTATGATACACCTTCGCATATATAGAAATTTTGCTCCATAATTTTAGTTTCTCCTTATTAAGTAATTTTTAGTCATTCACACACACACACATTAACGGCAATGATGCATTTTACACCTTAAGGAAAACATACCTCTCCCCATTGAATCCTATCAATAAGTAAAAATTATTTAATGAAATTTTAAACATCCTTCAAAGAATTGTTAAGCGAAGTGTTTGATTCAATCTTGGAATTAATAGTCGTGATAAACATGCGAAAACATACCTGTAATGCGGGCTTCACCCATTAAAAATTAAATGTTATTATTCTGAAGAGATCCAATTCATTTCCTAAATCATCCACTTTATTCCACCTACACTCACCAAACGCACTGCTTAAACATTTATGAATCCAATAATTCTAATTTTCTACCTCCTCCTCTTCAAAGGATCAAATTGTTTACGGACGGATCTTCCCCAATTTCAAAATTTATTCTCAAACAGCGAGCCCAATTGAGTCCATTGAAGCAGCACTTTATTTATTCATATCTCCCAGCTGCTATTTCAGCCGGAGAAGCAAGTCCTCTTGTTAATTGGGTCGATCCTGAAGGATTAGTCTCCGGTGACCCACTCGTTACCAGTGGCTATTTCGACTGGATAGAGTGTCCTGAATGGATGAATGCCTCTGAGGGAAAGATGCTGATTGGATCTCTCCTTACACAGAAGTATCGATTTTAGTGTCAAAGTGCATTATCTTACAGTTAACTAGTTTGTGTTGATAACAACTGACATCCAAATTGTTGATGCTTAAAGGATTTTATTTCTTTGATATTTTTTGTTTTGTAAAAAATGCCTTTATATGCCGAAGTTTGATATTTTTTGAACATTTACCCCACTTTCCCCTCTACAAATTTCAAATAAACCTAAGGTCCTCTAAATACAACAGACTTTTGTCTAATCATTTTGTATTACAGTGTTATTGTCAGCACTAAGAATCCTGCATTTTGAAAAATGAGCTATCAACGGGGTCTATTCTCTCCGACTCATGTTTTTGCCATCCAAGTTGACACTTTGAGCTAGAACAACTGAACGCAGGAGAACATCACTACTAAAAAGCATATAAATAGTCGGTGAGATAGATAATACTTATTATTTTGACAATATAGCCAAGCTAATATTGACTGAATTTTAGTCACTTATTCCTGAATTGAAGTCCGGAAATATAATTGTTTATTCATTCAAAGATATTGGAAGATATTTCTGGCGAGTTCAAAGATTGTATTTCATTAAAGATAATTAACCGTTATTTATTACTAGTTTATTATCTTTTGTACGTATCGCGTAGCCAGTTTTAACGTTAGAATGATAAAAGTGAATTATTGTGAAAATGTGTTGGCCATAGTTTCGTGTCTGAATTAATGGTGTCTCAATCACTACTGCGTTCGAATTGCCCCGAGAATATTGTTAAGGAACGTGACTTCTACCTTCAAGTATCTCCACCTCCTAAGAGGGAATTGCTATATATACACACATTTATATGTGTATGCAGCTTTTTGTATATATAGGGCTTTTGAGATACTAAATTCTTTTGGAAATATCTTCAGTATGTTTGAATTCTTACACATATATAAATCCTGGTTAACTGTATACAGGTTTGTCATCATATTAAAAATATTAAATTTCTTAAAAATTTATCCGATACAAGGCATGGCACAAAAAAACTAGACTGGTCCAATAAAGTATTGGACTTAAACAATGACAGTATCATCTTCAATCATCAGTCTCCATGACAGTATCATCTTCAAAGAAGTTCCCTTCAGCAACATTCCTGCATTCAGTGCTGTTATTGCTGATAACAGTCCTCTGTTTTCGCCTAAACCTCTTCAACTGAGGTAAAATGGCTCCCTTTTCAGCAAGACTTAATTTTACGAAATGAAAAAATAACATTCGAAAAAATCATGGGAATAGGAAGAACGTTCCATTACAGTAATGTTTTTTTCTGGTCAGAAACTGCTAGGTAGATGAAAACGTGTGAGTGGAAGCGTCTTGGTGAAACAGCATCCATCACTCCAATTGTTTCCTTTCTCCCCAATTTTTTCACGAAGTCTTTTTAGTACTCAATGCAGTAGAATTAATTATCACTTTGGCCACTTATATGAGTGAGAATTCAATAATATCATGAATTTTGGCTATGTTTTGATCTGTAATCGCTGATCTTAGGCGCCAAGCAGGTTCATCATGTGACACACTGACCTTCTCCTCTAAAAATCGCTTATACCATTCAAACACATATGCACAAGACAAAGTTTCATCTCCATAAGCCTCGGTTAATATTTCATATGTTTTCGTGGCTGATTTCTTAAGTTCCTCAAAATCTTGATGTTGATTCGACATTTTTTCCGGCAGAATGCATTTGCATGTGCTCGCTTACTGGCGCAGTATTTCCAACTGGCGTGATCAGTTAAGGCAAAACTGGCCACACGAATAGAGAAGGTGCGTGGAATGACTTCACAAAAATAGTTGTTGCCAACTCTACTCTTTTCAAGCTACACAATTAGTCTCATTTTTTGTGTCGTATCTTATATGTTAAAACCCATTACATGAACAAATATTTAAGCTTTTACACTAATTAGTTTTTACAGAAGTAGAATCATGTTAGACAATACTGCAATCACAAAAATTCAAGTAATGATGCTAAAAATTAAACGGTAAAGTGATAAGAGAAAAATATGTATAACAGAAAAACTACGATCCGGGTCGGAGTTATTCAAATCGGACGAATTTGCGCATGTGTCTATATTTTATAACAGAAGACAAATGAAAAATTCTTTGTATAAATTCTATGACGTACTGGGAACAAAAACACAGTCAGGCTAGAGATATATATATCTAGGTTTTATTATTAAAAACCTCCCTGTTTAGAAAAATCATCTTCCCTATTTCTTTCTTTTCTTGTCTCTAAAGCAAATACCATTGTTGCCTGCTATCTGGTTTTTGACACATTTTCTGCCCTCTACAATCTAAGGCCGTCTTGATTAATGTTTGCGTCTCAGATGAAATAAGCTGGTTTTTCATGTTGCTCACTACAATGCTTAAACTGCACGAAACACTCGTTAAAATATTAAAATTTTAATAACACATATAAAAAATATGCGCACATATGAATATATATTTGTATATATGCATGAACACATAAAAATTATTAAAATACTAATTAAAACTACAAATTTAATATAAAAATCCAATTTTTAAAAGAAAGGCAAATATACTTTTTGGAGGGGGGGATTGGAGGGCTTCTCCCACTAAACCAGATTAGATTAAAACAGATGTATGAAAGAAGATAATGTGATGCTGGTTAAAAATGGGACAATCCATCCAAATGTGTCAAGCATAGCACGATACCTTGTATGAAGTACATTCAGGAGCATCGTGCCCTAACAACAAATACCTGTGTGTAAAGCGAGTATGAGCAATGCGAAAACGAGTCAGATTTACATCGACGTTTCGCATTAACACCACAGGCCATGCTCCTAAGACAGGTTTCACAGAGTGAAGTTTGTTATCCAAATGCTAACTCCATGATTCCTGATAGGCTGTAAAAATATAATGCATGATGGCACGCTTAATGTCCTATAGAGGGACTGCTGGAGGCAGATGGGTCGTTGCCATCTGAGCCACCCATGTAAACAGTGTACAAGACAAAGGACATTCCAATGACAAATCCGTGTGAATGCTGTTCCATCGATGCGCGTAAAAAGCACAAATGCTTCGCTGTCTCAGGCTTAAATCTAGCACTTTGAACAGATGTTAGATGTGTGAAAGAGTAGCCACATTAGTTGAGTAATTGTATTCACGAACCTGTGGCTAGTGAATTATGAACTTAAGTCTTCATGCCACTTAGAAGGTCTGATGCACGTTAGGTACTTTGAAGGCCAAAGTCATCAAGTTCACATTCAGCGGATGTATATAGACAGATGTCTTATTTAAGTATCATCCTCGTCATTTGAACTAGGCTTAAAATCCCTAGCTCCATTGCCAATAGCCTTCGTGCAGCTGTAGTGTGTAATATTAATAATAAAAATGTTCAATTAAGTCACGTGATAGAGGATTTCCTACTGGACTTAAGAAGAAACAGGGCAGTTAAATAATTGACTTGCTTGTTTTTCATCAGAGCAATCAATCAATGATCTTGTCCCGAACGAGTGAATCATGGCTATTCAGAGTAACAAGATTGTAACCGACCAAGAGAGATGACAGAATGCCAGAAGTGAGTGTCCAAAGGGTCCTCACATCATCTTATTAATAATTATAAGGAATTCACCATGTATCCGGGAGCCCCATGGCTGCAATAGCAATGTATAGGTAAATCAGAGAAGGATTTTGGAGATCATAGATCTTTTGCTTCTACTACCCCCAGCCTTTGGTCATCGGGCGTAGAATGTTTTCAGTAATGATTCTCGTTTTTAGAAATGAATCTTCAAGACTACATATCTTGAGGTATCCAAGGTAGTGGTGCAATGGTGGATACATTAATATCTGCCGAACAATTTAACAACTAGGAGCTGTGGTATAGCCTTTTATTTGATAGTCACGGCATCCTTACAAAAGGGGGAAATGTCTATGAGGTTCTACACCCGTGGTATTTTCGTTCATTCTTGTGTACACTTGAGCTTACGTTTCAGCAGAAGAATGAGCAGCAACAGCCCGTTAGACTTACCAACCAGTCTTGCCGTTATACAGCGTGCCATTTTAAATCTCAAATACTTTCTTTTCAAGCCCTCCATTAAAGTACTCTGGACTCTTATGAATTAGAGATTCCAATTGTTTCAAGATGGCATTGATCTAACTTCCGAGTATGGCGAACACTTCCATACCCCGCCAGGGAACACACTCAAAATTTTTAGCCAATGGCGAACCGCATAGCAATTTGAACACAGTTAGAACATAAACAAAATCAATACTGATTTGTTTGCTCTTTTAGCTGTATTTTCTGATTTAAACTTTTAATTTATCTCATAATCTATTACTTCTTTTCACTTAAACACAGTAAAACTGGTTTTTGTGCATTAGATAGAGACAACATTAAAAATATGCATAGAGTTCAAAAATACTTACATATAGCAAACAATTAGTCAACATGCGATAGAAATTTTTTTTATGCGGTGGAGAGGGACCGCATAAAAAACGTCGCACAGAGAAAATGCGTCAATTACATACGGAATTAATGAGAAAGTATTTCCGAACAAACTATACAATTAAATTACACATGGAGACATTTTAAAAACGCCTTTAACTTCTCATTGTACACTTGGAGTTCTCACAAAATGCACATACATAATTCATTGCCACTCATCGTAATCCAAAGTAGTTCGCATCTTCTTTTGATGAATTAGTTCAAAATCGCTTTCGTCACTTGAAGACAAAATTTCAATTGATTTATTTTTTGGCACCATGAAGTAAGTTATAAGCTTTTGTGACAATTGTCGGTCGGTCAGTTGTTTGTAAACGTTGCGACAACCAGATATGCATGATCATAGCTCTTTTTGGAATTACAAATTCCTTTCGGAATTGATAGCAATTTTTTTAAAAAAAATGCTTTTCCGATTTGTTGAAAAGCTGAATCCCTACATATATTTTGTTTGCTCTCTTGTCTATCTTCATAATCTATCAAATTATTGATAATGCGACTGTCATTGAAAGTTACGTCTTCAATCATACACGCGCAGCTAGCGCATGGAGAGAAAACAATTGAACGTGCATTGTCGAGAGATTGTTTATAACAAGTGAACAGAGTGCCTTTGAATATATGTATATATATACATTGATAGTAAACATTAGAGAGGCGCCAAAGCCATTGAAAGTTCCATCATCAATCAAGCACGCGCATTGAAAGAAAACAATTGAACATGCATTGCCGAGAGATTGTTTTTAACAAGTAAACATAGTGCCTTGAAATCTATGTATATATGTGCATTGATTGAAAATATTAGAGAGGCATCAAAGCCATGAAATCCTGAAAACGCAGTGTTTCTCAAACTGTGGGGCGCGCCCCCTTGGGGGGTGCGGTAACCCTGCGAGGGGGGCGCGAGCATATTAAAAATAAAAGGTTTAAAAAATAATTTTTTGGAATGACGTAAAACAAGATGCTTTCTGACATAATAAAAAATACACATTTACACTGATATAATTTGTTTTTATCATCTGGTGATCATCAAAAATAAAAGATTCCACTTTAAATGCTCATTAGCCATCTTTGATGCTATAACCAAATTAAACAAATATTTTGTTTGCTTTGCGGTCAATATGAGAACGATGACAGATTTTTTATTACGTTTCTTTTAACCTAAAATATTACTTTAGCTGACCTTCGAACTTACTGGTATGGTTATCTCCGTCTTTTTTTAGGGAAGTTGTACATATATATAATATATTTCTGTTTCATCTTTTTTCCATGTGAAAGAGTTTTATGATATATGGATAAGCATGAGCATTCTGAAACATATAATGCATAATAAAAAAGGTTTTACGCAATTATTTTTTAGAACATGCTACATTTTCCCCATGAACAATTTTGTAGTTTTGATTGCTGTGTTGTACGACTTATTATGTCGTATTACGACTTAAATGTAAATAAGCAGAATATTGAAAAAAATGGGCATCTGTGATCCCTATTGAAGGAAGTTGAAACCGATCAAGCAATTGAAGTACCTACTGAAATAATGCATATTAATCAAGATAGCGAAGGTAAATATCAGAAAATCGTGAGACCTGAAACGTTTGAGTTGATTTGAGTTTAGCTGGAAAATAACGTTCCTGTGTTGTTAGCGAAAAGTGTCTGTGATTTATGTCCTTTATTAAGGGCATTATTTATTTGGAGCATTTTCCTTAGTTTTATTGGATTTTTTCTCAAATTTTCTAAGAAAAATTAAAAAGTCCTTGAAAGTAGGTAAGTATATTTTCCCTTAATTAAATCATTCACTGGAATTGTGATTTTGTTATAGTTTATAGTAAAAATAACTATAAAATAAATTATAGTTTTAAAACAAACTAAAAAACACGCTTTTATAGTGAATCGAACTAAAAAGCAAAAAAAAATATTACTTGAAAGTAAGATATACAAAATTTAATACTTATCTTGTTAATTTGTACGGTTTATAATTATGATCGTACTGTAGCTTTAGCGTCAAAGTGCATTATTATTGATTGCATTCAGTACATTATTACTGTATAAGAGGGGCGCGATAAAAATTGTGATTGAAAAGGGGGGCGCCAGTAGTGAAAGTTTGAGAAGCACTGATATAACGCATTAAAAGATCGCACAAAACAGGTTCCACTGTACATGTACATCATTTTTGCAGAATTTAGTCTCATTTAGAATAGCTCCTACAAGGTACGTCACTTTTATTTTTAATATAGTAATATTCAATTTAAGAACGAGTTTCATTCCAATAAACATCTCGTACGTCAATCTTATCACGTTTATTCAAACAGTTTACATGAAATGTAGATAATATAAAATATTTATTTCTGATTTTATTCTGATATACATTTCGAAAAATACGCTTTGAAAAGTATTACAGGAATTGTACCGCTTCCGTTAAATTTTTTGTCAAAAATTTTGTTGAAAAAAAGAGATTAAATGTTTAAAGTTACACCTTGCAACATAACAAGGGTTGATTGGTAATGTAGAAGAGATAGGTGTGTAGAGGAATTTTGTGTGTAGTAGTACCAGGTAACGAAATCACAGCTCTCGACAGAAAGAGCACTAGCTAGGAGTCCACGACTTTGACCCTTCAGTCACTGCATTGAAAATAGAAATGAAGCAAGTAATATAAAACAAATGGTTTTTTTAAGTCAATTGCTGCTTAGATCAACAAAGGAAAATTTTATTTTAGCTATTTTTTGTTGAATAGTTACAATTAATATAAATATGTATATACATAGGACAGAATCACAATATTAAGTGGTAATTATTTTTTATTAATTATCGTTAAAGTATCGTATTGTCGTCCAAAACAATCGTGCATATAAATTTCAGTTCAAATGAATGCTTTAAAACGTTAGGAAAAAATATTTCAAGTTTTGACACAAGTCGCCAAAAATAATACCAACGTAGCTGTATTTGTATTTCTTTAAATAATTAGTTTTAATCAATGAATTTTTATTAATTATAGTTAAATTATTGTATTATCATCTAAAATAATCATGGATATAAAATTTCAGCTCAATTGAGCTCTTTAAAATGTATTTTATTAACGATTGAAAATTCCACCAAGATAAATAAATAAGTATTTGGATAGTCTAAGTTAATAGTAGGAATTGAATAAACACTTATAAAGACGAAAATAAATATTACTTTTAAGGTCTAATTAAGTCAATAGAAAGGAAATAATTTAATACATTGCAATTCCTCATTTTTTTCATTTGTGTCACAAAATATAATTCTTATCAATAAAGGAGATAGATGCAAAAAGTAGCCAATTCCTCCGGTAAAAAGCTTTTGTTATATCGTAAACAATACAGTAGTAATATCTTTCAAATGGAGAGTAAAAGGAACTATCGATGAAGAACTTAATATACGCACAGAGTTACACTAATGAAGATGATATTGTGAGTTCTATTCTAGCCCCTCACCTATTTGCATATGAATTAAAAATTAGAACGAATGTCTCACGTCGAAATAATGCCTTCTTCATAAGAAAAACGATGTGTTTCCTTTATAAATTGTCTTCAAAACTGAATCTGATTATTTTTCTTATGAGGTGCTTTCCTTAACAATACAGATTGCTTTGTAATTAGATTCATGTTAGTTGACTCTAAGAAAATATTTTTAAGCTGAATTAATTTAATGTATAACTTTGAAAGGGAAATTTTGGATAGCTTCATTTAAGGAATATATTTCAATTCATTACCTTGTTTTGTGTATTGTACACATTAAAATTTTTTATCGACGCTTGAATGCCATAAATGAATCTTCCATTAAATATTTTGTATCCGTATGTTATGCGGGGGAATCCAACGATAAGCAGCTTAATAATTTTAGAAGTTTCCTTTCCTGAATTAAATTCTATTCGAATCATATAAATTGCAAATTATATTTTCTATCTCTCTCGTTTATTATACAATCTAATTATATATTACTGAAAAGAAGCGGATTTTAACAAGATGTTTCGGAAACACACCAAAATATACTAGCAGGGAATGAAACCGAGTGATAAACAGCACTAGCATTTATAATACATGTACAAATGAATATAAACACAAAATAATGTGCTTTATTTGACTTTCTTAAACTGAAATAAGTAACATTTTTAATGCTTTTGCATTTTATGCAATGTATATTATTAATTTGATTTATATACACTCATGTCCCTAAATTAAGGATAATTCAGAATCACACAGAAGTTGAACTCTAAAATAAAAATTTCAACTGTAGAATTATCACACACATCTTGAAGAAGAATATACAAATTACAGGAAACCACCAGATGGCGCGGATAGTACGTCACAATGACGAGAGTGTAAGAGGGGGTATATAAGGAATGGTGGCAAAGAAGTAAAATTTTTCACAAGCGCTTTAAAAGCATTTCAGTGCAATAACCGCATAGTTATGGCACAAAGGAAGCATTTGGATAATTTTTTACGTGGTAGAATTATTGGACGACTGGAATGTGGACGTACCCAGCTGGAAGTATCCGAGGAACTTCACCGGACTTTAATATGGAGAGCGCCAGGTACCCGTTACCACCAAGAGAACACCATTGAACGACACCGTTACAGTGGTGCAGGATGGCTCGTTTGGGGAGAAATTATTCTTGGTTCCAGAACTGACCTGCATTTTCAGAGTGTAACGATGACATGCCACATTTATCGGGATGTCATTCTGGAACAACATGTACGTTTGTTTCGGGGTACCATGGGTACTGAATTTATGTTTATGGATGACAACACCCACGCTCACCGTACAAACATTGTAGACGAATGCCTTCAATCGGAGGATATCACCCGTATGGATTGGCCGGCATACTCACTGGACTTGAATCCAATAGAGCATGTGTGGGATATCCTTACCCGAAGAATTTCAGCCCATCAACCCCCTCTCACCTGTCTACCGGAACTTCGGAGGGCATTGCTTGATGAGTGGTATAATACTCCGAAATCTGATTGATAATTTGATACTCAGCATGCCTAGGCGTTGTATAGCCTGTATTGCATCGTTCGGGAGACATACTCCGTATTAACCATCATACTAACCATGTTATACTTTTTTTTGTAAATAGGTTCTTTTTTGAAATTTGCTCCAGGGAGTAAAAATCTCAATTTTTATTAATTTTGTGCTATCGGCAGTATCTATACAGTGCTCATTAGCATTTCGATTGAACACTGGCTTACAGGAATATAGTTATGTTGGAGAGATGAGTTACGATTCTCTCTCTCTCTCTAGTTTAAAGGATACAATTGGCTCGAGAAATATGCAGAGCTCCATGTAAGGATGGAGATGTTGCCAATAAAGCTCTATGCATTCTAGGGATCATTCCATAAAGTTGTAAATTATTTTAAAATGATATAGACTACATACTCTGGGCAAACTTAAGCAATCATTGACTGTCAACGTTTATGACCGGCTATTTCGTTGTAATTTGCTGCTGTTTATAAACGTAAAAAAATATCGAAATTTTCCAGCGTGTCGATGCACCACGCCATCTGACCATAACTATTAAGAAATGGTTTTAGTTAAATAACAAGAATTTTTTTAAAAAAAGTAGTAATTGTTCAACACATTCTCTGCTATAAATATTTATTCACATAGATGTTTTTTATCTGAGAGAGCCAGACAGGATTGCTGCTTTTTTAAAAGTCACGCGGGAGAGTGTATGTGATGTTTCTTGTTTTTTTAAGTATATTACCTGACTAAAAATTCACTTTTTTGCTATTCACCTCCAAGCAAAATTTTATAATTAGAAGAGATGAATAACTTTAAGAAAATTCCCTTGTTTATTTACCATATGCATACTAAGAAATCGGATTTTCTCCACAAATTTATGATAATTATCATATATCACCATTATTTAAGTGTTTGAGTAAAGTTAGACAATTTATATCCATTTATTTACGAGGCGTGTCCGGAAACAAGGTACACTTTTGGAAAAACTCACACAGAAAAAAAATCTCTTTTCAAAACAAAATTTATTTTTACATGAAAGAACAGATTGTAAAATATTTTCTACATAGTTACCATCATTGCTCAGACATTTTTCATATAAGGAAAAAAACCCATCTTTCCTGTACCTTCTTTAAAGAAAGATGCCACCAGTGAAAAATTTGTCAGTTTGAAATTCGTGGAAATAAATGAGAAATAGTAATATTATTGTGAATCGTCTGTTTTCACAAATTTTCTAATTTACTTTTACAACCAAACCATCATAGGCAAAAGAAGACTGCTCATTCCCTGCATCATCACAAACACTGGTGAGCATATCATTGGATTTTCGTTTGCACTTTCTCTTCATTTCACGACTCATTATATTTTTATCATAAATTTCTACCAGTTGATGATGAATTTAAACTGGCTTCACATTCCTTGCCCGAAAAACAGATTGCAGAAAATACTTTTCAGTCGGCGGAATCGGCAATCGGCAATCGTCTTACACATTTTGAACCCTCACTAACATATAAAAACAACATAATCTGTTTTGTACTAGCATGTTGGACTTACTATCAACAAGAGTCTCAGGAACTGCAAAACTACTATTACGGTTGCGTTAGAACGAAACGGTTCTTAGTTGCCGGACACACATTGTATTAAAGAAACAGGTTACAAAATCAATAATCTAAAGTGTTTTAAAACAGGAAAATATCATTGAAAGTTCATGAAATATGCTGCAAATTAGAGCATACTGAACTTAAAATTACTGTGTTAATTTTTCCCCATACAATACCAGCACTGGTTAGGTCAGTGGTTTCAAACTGTGGGGCATCACCCTAGAGGAGTGTGATAACCCTACGTGGTGAGAGGAGTGTGATCATATCGAAAATTAGAAAATAATGGATTATTTAAAAATTATTATTTAACTGAAAGAAAGCAAGACAAAATGCACTTCGAACTGTGAAAAGTAACATAATACTTACCTAATACCTGAAAAGGGTACTTTTCCGTTTCGCAGGCGTGAATTTCACCAAGTTAGTGTTATTGGTGAAAACACCCTATGTACACATAACAAAAGTTCTCTTTCGTTTTGTCTCGTATTTCTTTGTCTGTTCAAGGTATCACACAGTTCTTATTTTCCAGTTTTTAAATATTTATTATAACAACACACACGACACACAAACAATTAAATATAAATTGAAAATTACTATTCTGTGGGTAGGCACACCCACCGATTTCAGGGGTTCCATTATCGGCCAAAGTTGTTTACAGACTGACTTTATCCCCCCATCGGTTAGGGAAGGTTCACACACATATTTCCCTTTAGGGATTTCTGGGAAGCAAACCACCACAAGTTTTTCGTAATTTTCTGAGGTATTATGAACAAGATGTTACTGATAAATAAGACAGCTATACTTGCTTTGAAAAGGTGTTGACGAAAGGTTACCAGTGGGAATATATCGTTTGGCGTCAGTTGTGTCATTTTTTGGCAACTTTATCTCTTGCGTCGGAAAAACGAAACAGTACAATTAAAAGTAACCTAAAATATTTATTACTTAAAAGTAGCATACAAAACAATGCTTACATTGAAAATTTGTAAAGTTTAAAAATAGGTTTTTATTGTAGCTTTAGCGTCAAAGTACATTATTGTAATATTCAATGCGTTGTCATCGTAGGAACAGGGGTCTCGATGAAAATACTGATTAAAAATTGGGTTGCCAGTATTGAGAGTTTAGGAAACACCGGTGTAGGTAGAAACGAAAACTCTCTCCCTTCTTAGTTTTGAGCGAGAAGCAAAGCATTTCATGGTGTGGGAGTAAATTTCAATCAGTAAATTTTCTCGGTGTTGAATTGAATTTGTAAATGCTTAAGTGAGTTATATTTATTATTGGAAATAGCATTATTTGCAATAACAAACGAAATAAAATGTAAACACAAATATTTGAAAATTCAGTTATATAACTCACATTTAGTTTTAAAGAATTATCAAGGGGAAATTATTTGATTCAAACGTTATAATATGCAGAATCTTATCTCCAAGGGCATCGAATACGTCCTAATGTAAAGGGTATTCCTCTTCAGAAGCCCAATTCCTTTCACTATTACCCACATTATTCTACCCTCTGTTCGAAATGCATTACTTAAATATTTACGGATGCATTAATTTATATTTTCCTCTTTTCAAAAGACCGAATTGTTCACACAGACCTGAAAGTTTATTTAATAGACAATGATCCCCATTGGTTCAGTGCCAGTTATTTGTTCAAATATTGTGGATGTTAATCCTGAAGGAAAAATAAGCTTAATCTCTCGCAAATTCATCATGTGACTGGGAAATCTCATTTCTTACACAAAATGTTTGTTTGTTTATGTTATTATAGGTATTTCAGTAGGTATTTGGAAAAAAATAGTCCTTCTCCTAACACAGAATTTAACTTTGAAATTTTTTTTATAACATCTTAATTTTATTCTATTTTTATTACGAAAGACGAATGTTTTTTAAGGTTCTACTCAGAAAACATCAGGGTTATGAACTACAGAACTCATTATATTTAATAACGATAACTAGAAAAGTACTTGAGCTGGTATCGCACTCTACAAAAAGATTTATCACACATACGCGAGGAATTTGAGTCTCGACGGACTTGACGTACCTCAGCCGAACTACATGGTTGATTTTAAGGTGTCAGACCACCCTAAAATTGTGAATTTTGCCAACAATTGGCATTTTATGATATAATATTATAGGCCATCTTATTAGCTTTACAAAAATACCTAGAATATTATTTTCCATTTACTGGAACAAAAACCACAAGTGTTTAAGTAAAAGCAGATGCCACTACTTTAAACAAGATGTCATATGTGTGTGCCTGTGTGTGTGTTTTAAATCATCAAACGGGAACAGTGATTGCTCAAAAGTCTTGAAAACAATTAACTGAATTTTTTTAGTATGTTTTGCTTAAGGTATCCGACTACGTTCGGAACCGTGATTTTGAAAAAGTGCATAAATGGATAATTTTCATATCTAGTGTCACTTAGATTAAAATATATGCATAAAATTCTTTGAAGGACATTGTGACAAAAGAAATTTATTTAAATACAATATTTTGGCAAAAAATTAACAGAATAATCCTTTTTTCCAAATGATCTCCTTTGTGAAAAAATGATTCTATTATAATAATATTTTCCTTGTATATAGCTCAGACCTCGCTACAGAGGCTCAACCAAAACTTTTAAAAAATTCACATTATTTTTAGAGTTACCACCAACTGAAATGATTACTGGCGTTTTTTTTCCTTAAACTTGCCCCCCTCTGTGTTGTCGTAAAATATGAATAAACCAACTTCTAAGTTATGTATTTCAAAAATTCTAGTTGAGCCTCTGTAGTGAGGTCTGAGCTACATACAGGCAAAATATTATTATAATAGAAGAATTTTTATCAAAAGGAGAACATTTAGAAAAAAAGATTATTCTAAGTTAATTTTTGGCCAAAATATTATAATTAAATAATTTTTTTTGTCCTTAACACAATTTTATGCATGTATTCTAATTTGAGTGACACTATATATCATGAAAGGTATCCATTTATGCGCTTTTTTTTAAAATCACGGTTCCAAATGCGTTGTCGGATACCTTAATAGTAGAATTGTTTTAACTTCAGAGTTTGGGATAATGGACATAGTTGCTCCAAATCCCACATAAATATATTAACTGTAACTGTAACCTTCAGAGTTATCAATCACTGTATTATAACAAAATTTGCAGTACAAATTTTATGTGAATATAATCAGTGTTTTTGAAGCAATTTTTCATATAATAACTAATATAAAGTGCTCTATTTTTCGTAAAAATTTAAATATCTCTTATCCGGAAGGTTATTTCAAAATTCAATAGCAAAGCAACACATCAAAAATGAAAATTTGTTCATAAACATTTTGTACAGAATGGGCCCCATTTATGCAATATTTTGTTAATTTCTATTAATTTTTTTTTCCTATTTCAATAATAATAATTTATTTTTATCTTCTTAATTTTAGCATATTTTTTTGAAAATGCACTAAGTGAATCTAAAAACCACAAAAACTCCCAAAATTTCAATTAAAAAAAGTTGTCGCAAATATTCGGATACCTTAAGAGCTCTCAAGACTCAAACGTGTGCTTGAATGAAAGCTATTTGGATTAGATATTTTTAAAAACTTCTCTAATGATGTTGCGGAAGATGTTTTACCATTGCAGATCTAGTACGTTCCACAGGAGCTGATATATCTTTATTAGTGCGGCTCAATAGATGTATTATACCAATAACCGCAAGAAATTTTGAAACCCAGATTCGTCCCCAGAGGTAGGTACTAACGCTATGACGAGGGGAATCCGTATTGAAAATTTTATTTTATCAACAGCACCGAAGCCAAACAGACACTCAAGGGATCTTTCGCATGCCGCATAATCGTACGATATGGACGCTGTCGATTTTTTACATCTTGAAAATCCACTGACTTGGACCGTGGTCTAATTAGTAAGCAAGTGCGTAGAAGGCCAGCGCCAAACCAACTACGTCACCCAGCGGGCACTGATTATGATACAGATGAATCTTACACTCGTTTTCAGGTGCTGCAATGTCAGGGGGAAAATTTTAAGCTAACCCTTTGAAAAGACATTTTACACATTTAATGCGTTTAATTTTAAAAAAAAAATTAGAAACTTTTTGGATTAAATAGCACAAATGTAAAAGAAAATCTCACGCACGAGCTCCCGTGTGACAATGATCCTTAAAGAGTTCTTTATCCCGGGTTATAACTAAGAAACGTATCTATAATTTGAGGAATATTTCTAATATTTATGTACCTTAAATACAAACCTTCAAACATCATCTCTCCAAACACGCATTAGTACTCTAAAAGGGGGGGGGGAGAAGAAAAACTGGAACACTACTCATTTTTTGTTTTATTCATGAAAACATATTTCAATCCAATACATGAAACAAAAGGTACGGAATGAAAACTTTCTATCCTCAAAAAATAGTTTTGTTATTTAAAAGACATACAAAGAAAAACAAATAATAATCCTCATACATTCGATAAACACAAAGAACCGCTCGAATGTTTTTCTTTCACGACGTGTTTCATTCATTCGACTATTTGCATATGAATAAAAAAAGTGGATCGGATGCCGCCTTCCGAATGAATGTCTTCTTCCTGTGCATGTGCTGACAAGCGTTTTTCGATATAAATTATTTTCAGAACTGAGCATCGATATTCATCCTGCGAAGTCCACTCTCCCCCTGTTAATGGTATTCGACACCATTTAAAATATGTTGGCAAAGTTTTGAGGGGTTTTCGAACTGCAATGCAGTGATGCGTCGCTCCCTTGGTTTGTACTTTTTTTATTGTTATATTCTCAGTAAGTTCGAATTTTCCTTTTTAATGGATTTTGTCGTTAAGATTAAAGTATCGATATATATTGTTATTATTCTATGTTTTAAGTAGTTCGAAATGTGTGCCGTATTGACGGATGTGGAATATTAAATAATGTTCTTATTTTAAAAATGTTTCTTGAATAAAATAAATACACAATTACTGTTGTTTGAGAAAATTATCTCACACCCCTTTTACATAATCGAAATTTATCATAATAAAGTGTATGCTAGCTCTGCAGACTCGTGGAGGTATGTCATGAGTTCGAGCCTGGTATTCTGAATACCCACCATGTAGAGGAATACTACGTACGTTAAATCTGTCGAGAGCTCAAACTTATTCCCTTTGGTGTGATGTGGAAGTTAGGAGAGGGGTGTCAGCTCAGGTTTTCGTTCTCGTCACTTGACCATGGTTCAAAATTACGAGGTCCGTCACCAATAGCCTCCTTGGAACTTTGTATTGCGAAGTAAATATAACACTCTCTATCTCTCTCTCTCTCTCTGTCGCTAGCTTTAAAGAGATTTATCATTGAATATATTGTGCTATGAATTGAAACCATTGTTAAAATTCTGAGTATGCGTGCATGTAGCATAAAAAAAGTATTGCATATATTACATTGCATATTTTGTAATTTTGATTAATGATATGAAACTAAAAAAGTACTGAAAATTAATTTGTTTTACGTATTTTATAAGACTTTTTCCCAAAACTCTTACACCTAATGAAGAATGAATGTTTTTGAATCATTAATTTAAAGAGTAACATATTTTGTAATATTTATATTTTTTTCCTGCTAAGTTACTCTTTAAATAGCCTTACTTTAAAATGCTATCTCTAGAAAGAAAAAGCTTAAAATAAACGACTGGCAGTAAGAGTTTACAGTATGAGGCACTTTGTCTATTGTATCCTGCAAACAAATACTCAATTGAAAAATAATTTTCTTTTTACTATGTTTGCCTATCAACAAATCTAATTTAAATTTTTAAATTATAAGAGGAAATTAGTTTTACAAAAATATTCTCCTACAAAAAACTAAAAGTTCATTAAATAGTATAATTAATTAAGGACGAAACACACATCTAAGCGAATAGATTACAGATGCAGTTCACAATATAAAATAATTTTAAATACATATATTAAAACAAAATTAATATCTAATTAAACTACCCTTTAACTTCAGAATTTCAATTATTTCCTTTGGTTAGTTCTTAAACGAAATTTAGAAGCATATCTTCCCAACAACGGATGATTGTACATTTAAATTCATTATCTGTTCAATATTGTTGACCACGTCTAAAATTTAGTAATAATGAGCCTACAAAAACTTTAAAAAAATGAAATTTCAGATAAATCAATCTAAGCAATCGAGTATTGTAATCAATTTTTGATAATTTTGGTACAAACATGAGCACGGACAATTGATGCTAACAGATAATACATAAAGTAATAATTGCTTCACATTAAAAATATTGTCATCAGAACAGAAGTAAACGTAAACCGTTAAAGCTTGTTTGGTTAATAGTATTGAAGGGAAGGACTGTTTCTGAAGTTCTTCATTAAATATTTTTATCATCTTTTCTAAAATTATATTCAATTAACAGAACGAAAGCGGAGATGGAAGTTCATGCACTCAAATGAAGACGCTCATTAAATGCATCTTCTAATCTCTCCGTATTTTCGGTCTTCATGATTCGGAGTCAGTTAGACAGCCTCTACTCTGAAGTTTAATACTGCAGGAAAACAGGAAAGTAAAGGCCCATATCCAGCATGATGACTCAAGATAGATGGACATGAAATAAGAATATCTCCATTATTTGCATATCTTCGGTATAGTTGATTAAATAAATATTATGAAAAGAAGAGATGTTTATATATAAAAGTTATTGCACCTGCTTGCTTTATTAGAAAGATTTATTTCGCACACATTTTACACAACACGCTTAAGGAGGTAGGGGTCTTAGAGCAGTTCGGTTTCTAAGTTGTAGAAGTTTTATCAAAACTGTTGTCGCTCTTTATATATTTGTATATCTTTCTTTTTCACGACAATCTCTTTTCTTTAAAATCTATTTTCTTACACTTGAATTGAGGCCGACTGAATGGAGACGATATCCGGAATATACGAATATCTTTGTCTTCCTTTGGAAGAGAAAAATTCGAATTCCAGTCGTGTTTCAAGAGTAATAAAGGAAAACAGTACTCTCAGTTCAAAAAGTTAAGCACGGAGAGGAAAATGCTGATTTCCGGAAGCCAGTCAGAATTGTAGAGGATGCAATTCGCTGCAGAGGTAGATGGAAGTATGCAAATATGTTAGGTAACAGCCAAACGTGCTTTCATGTCAAGAAATATGCGAAAAGGGCAGTCTTATAAGAAGCCAGCTTTATGAAGGGTTACAGAAGTTGATTGTAAGTGCTGATAGAAGGTGTTTAAAATTTTCGTACAATTTGTTTTCAAGACATACGTGTTTCTATGACTTCCAGAAAACGAATGGAAGATTCTGAGCGATGGCGTGCTGCGGGGCGCAGTGAAGCAGGGCAGTTGATCACAGATGTTGCTCTTTTCTTCCGCATTTATCATTCTGTAATTTCACGTTTATGGAAACAATTCCAAACCACACAGACAGTTGTCCAAAGGCCCGTAGGCGGTCGCTCAAGGGCTACAACCCCCGAGGAAGATCGATATATTGCTATAGTAGCCTAGCGGAATCACAGAGTGACCTCCACACGTGTGACATCTATGGTTACGGCGTCCGTTGGTAAGGCTATATCTGTAGCTACTGTACGCCGAAGATTACATATGAATGGACTGTAAACCCGGGTACCTAGAGTTTGTGTTCCTTTATCTATCCAATCTAGAGGGACACGATTAAAGTGGTGCCGGGAACATGGCAATTGGACTGTGTCTGACTGGGGCACTGTCATGTTTACTCATGAGTCAAGATTTGCTCTGGAGCCAGATGGCAATCGTATAAGGATATGACGTAAACAAGGAACACGCAATCAGCAGAAAAACATCACCGAACATCACGTATTCCGAGACGGAAGCATTATGGTGTGGGCAGGGATTTCATTAGGATACCGCACCGACCTGACCGCACCGACCTGTACATCTTTAAACGGGGTTCTGTGACGGCTTTCCGGTATCAAGATGAAGTCCTAGAACCCATTGTGAGATTGTACGCCGCAGCAGTTGACCCTACTTTTGTTTTAATGGACGATAACGCACGTCCCCATAGAGCTGACATCGTCGATGACTACCTGGAGAATAAAGGGATTGCGCGTATGGCGTGGCCAGCATATTCGTCCGACCTTACTCTCATTGAAAATCTTTCAGATGCTCTCGGCCGTGCTGTATCTTCACGTTTCCCCCCTCCAGCCACTCTTATTGAGCTGGAAACTGCTCTACAAGAAGAATGGTGATTGCTTAATTTTGCGGTGGTTGACCACCTAATTGAAAGCATAGTCAGAAAGTGTAACCTTTGCATACAGATGAGGGGGGATCACACACCCTATTAATGTCCTATTTTTCATTTTATGTTGCTTAATTTCACTTTATACATAATTCAGTTTAAGTCTCCAGTATGACATTATCTGATAACTCTCAAAAATTTAATATTGTTTTCATTTCTGTATATAATTATTGATTTTATTTTATGTATAAATGTATGTGCTACTTTAGTGCCAAATTTTATGTCAATCAAAGCAGCATTTGTTGATTTCTTTGCATTTTACATCTTCGTGCTTAACTTTTGTGTATATGTGTGTGAGAGGTGCATTGTGGTAAACAGTACGGTAACCACATTTCTTAATAATTATCATATTAATTGAATCATATAAAGATGTAATAGTAACTAATGCAATGTAAAACTGATCAACAAGTTCACTTATACGGTGAAAACTTGTTAATAATTGAAACATATAATTCTGTAGTAACACTAATATTTCTAATGCAAAATAAGAGCTTAAAAATAGAAAGGGAAGAACTTTTCGGATTTAGCCCTGAATTCCGTTTTATATTTAATGTGTTGAAACGGGAGAAATAATGCACGCGCAGAAACGGTGTAAAAATATTTATATTCAGAAAAAATAATCAAAATGATCGAGAAGTATATTTAATTTTTGCTAACATTTACTACAGAAATGCTTATGGTTAATGAATGATAAATAATAATCAATTGTGTTGCACTCTTGAATTCCGTACGCCGTCTGAAGTAATCCCAAACAGTGACACTGTTTCTTTAAATGCTTACTTAATTTCAATTGCAATCCTTACTTATTTAATATATGGTTCCAAAACCTAATTGAAAGATATCAGATAATTCTTATTTGCGAACTCAAATATATTACTTGCCCGACAGATTTAACATTGACGAAGCTTATTTGGCTACCTCATTCCAAAATGCATTGGATTAGCTGTGTTATACCTATAGAGCCAGTAATATAAATGCGTGCATTTTATAGATGTGTGAAGTTAGTTTTAGCAATGTTAATATGATAAACTTCCTTGTTTGGGGTAGAAGTTGGAATCAGTAGACAAATGTAAACATAGTGTTTCTTTTTACACTTCAAACAGCCAGAAAAGATTTTACGAGGACAGTTTGCCATTTTATGTCCACAACTGGTGTACAAAAAACAACAATTAGAGTATTTTAGCTTTTGAGGTGAGTGTTATGGCCAGTTACAGTTTCACATTTCTGAGGACAATGGCCTGCCATTTCACAAAATGAGCAAGAAAGGCGTATTATTTTTTTTGCCTAGAAGTACGCTTAGTACTTTCGTGGAAGGTAGTGGTGAAAGGTAGCCAAACAAGCGTCGTATTTGCAAGCCTCAATGATAGACTGAAACTCTCAGTTAATAGTTCTGAACACCTTCATATAGAAACCTTTGAATCACCTTTTTCGTCACAAGATATGCAACGGTGTGTTCAATTTTCATTTCCAAGTATGCGAAATCAATGCTCTGCTTTGACAACAGCATTTGAATATTCTAAAAAAATATACTTCACATCTCGCAGCCCCTGCAGACTTTATTCGCTTTGCCAAAAGCTAAAAAGTGATAATTTTTGTCCCTGCGCAGGATACCTACTTACCTACAGAATTACTTATTGTTAGTGACTTTTACTGGCATGTGGTTAAAACAAAATCACCAATTAAGATTGAAGATTTTTTTTGTCATTGTGCCTTCTTTTTTAGATGGGTAAGTGGATTACAACACACACTGCAATTACACTTGATCCAGAAGTTCATCATGTTTCTGTTCAAATCTCTGGAGATCGTTTGGATGAACAGGAGGGATGGTTGTGGGAATTCTATTCCATTGGAATCAAATACACTCAAAGCAAACGCAAGAGTGTTTGTTGGAATGAAATCATGGGTGACTGAAAATCTACAATTCAATACTTCTACACAGTGGCGACATTGCCCAGGAATTCTGAATCCAGCAGACCATCTTTAATGAAGCGTTCTTCCAGCTAGGCTTTCTACCATTAGATTTGCCATAGAGCCGTCCACAATTGCTGAAAAAACCCAAAGACATCTGACCTGAAAGGTACCCACGTGAAAAAGATCTGTCCTTAACAATTACTAAAATACAAAAAATCAAAATTCAGTATTTATTTACTACTTAAGTTGAACCTACCATAGACGTTTCTCATTGTATCTCATACGTGATACTTGTTCATATAACATCATGGGTATTTAGAGTTCAGCACAAAGGCAAATCAGAACAGCGCATATCTACAGATTTGACATCGGATGAATTTAAAAAGACTAAGAACTATTGAATCCATATAGTTTGACAGCAATGTTTGTCAGATGAAATTGATACCCTGAAATCCGCCAAGCCATTGCTTGTAAAATGTAAAAAAAATTCTTTAACCCGTGCCTGAAAGATAACTTATTACGACTAAGAGGAAGACTTCAATTTATAAATCTATCAACAGAAAGTAAACATACAATTTTACTTGTACGTATCTCATCCTTTTGTCAAATTGCTTTTTCGTAACACCTACATATGACTTCATCACTTGGGTGTGTGAATAGTTTTGTCTACCTTGCAAGATTACTCGAGCAAAAATGAGACAAGCAAATTGAAGTATCCTTAATTGCTGAAATACTTACGTCATATCAGCCATTCAATGCAACTGGAATAGACTTTACGAGTCCAGTATATATCCGGGAAACCAATTCTCCGAAGAAGTCCTGCCTAGCGCTTTTCACATGATCAACTATTCATGAGCTTCATATTGAGCTTGTATCGGGTTTGACCACCAATAGATTTCTGATGGCATTTCGTAGATTTGTGGAACGACGAGGACTTTCACACACCCTCTACACCGATAGTGGTACGTCCTTCCAAGTCGCAAACAAAGAGTTAATTACTCTATGGAATATTCTGTAAAAATCTCAACAGTTGTATGCTGAAAATGGTATTTGGTGGAAATTCATTATGCCATACATGACTTGGTGGGGAGTTTGGTAGGAAAGGCTGCTTGGAATAATTAAACAATGCTTACGAAAAATCCCCGGGAGAGTATTATGTGACTGAAGTAGTCTTTCCCAACGTGTTGGTAGGAGTTGAAGCTTCTATCAACAGTAGAATTTTAGTGTATGAAGAGGGAATTGGTGATACTGAAGAAGCTTTGATCGTATACCACTTATTAACTGATAAAAATTGACTAAAATTCTTTCGGGCCCAGAACCCACAAAAAAAAATTACATGCATCTTTGATCAACAAGATTTATAAGATCAATTTTGGAAAAAAATGGACAAAGGAATATTCTTTACTCTTGCGCGCTTTCCACCCAGACCCTTCCAGGCGTGGTGTCCCAAACTCTTCCGAAATCCGTATTGGGGACGTTATCTTTTTGCAAAAAGACGTCACACTCCGACTCATCCGGAAAAGAAAACGAGTGGAAGAGCTAATTCTTGAACTTGTCAAGAAAGTCTGTACTTGTGTGCTGCGTACTAATGGACGTACCATAACCCACCCAACCTGTGCAGCTGGCCTAGAGGTTAAAAAGGGTGGGGAGGATGTTACACCCTTGAATTCCACACGCGTTTTGAAACAATCTCAAACAGACATCATCATGCATATTTTATTTATTTTTCTATAATAATGATGTTTAAACATAAATATGTGTCTTGTCGTGAGTGGCAACAATTTTTGATTGTGACAAAAATAATGAAAGAAAAGAATGAGAAAATGGCACTGTTGTTTTAAATGTTTAATTTGTTTAAACGTTTAATTATTTAATATCCATAAGGTAATAATTGCTTCGTTTTAAAAGATGTGTTCCGAATAGAAGTGCACATATACCTTCATAGTTTAATAAATGATTTCAAAATCTATCTTCATTAAAAAAAAATATATATATATACTCCTTCACTTTTCTAAAATTCTATTTAATTAGGAGAATGAAAGCGGAATGAAATTCATGCAATTAAGACTATCATTCAATACATCTTTTAATCTCTCCGTATATTTGCCGGCAAGACACGAAAATTTAGAGTCATTTAGACAGTCTCCACTCTGAAGCCTCATGCCCCAGAATAACGGGGAAGTACTGACCGCCTCCACCGAGTTGACACAAGACTGATGGAGGCTTGTGTGTGTGATAAGGAATTGTCAATTCTTTTCATAGCTTCAGCCTTGTTTATTCATTATAAATTATATGGAGAAATGAAGACATCATTATAAATAATTTTATATCCCTGCTTTATTAAAGTGATTTGTTTGACATAGATTTTGCATGACATGGTACCTTTTTTGTAGTTCCTGGATGCAGATGCCAATGGTTTCAGGTGACATAATTATTTAACGAAGACATTCAACTGCTCCTAAGAAAAATATCTAAGCCATGGTGGTACCCATGTCGAAAAAATAGTTTAATTATTGTGGTTCATTACATAACAAACAATTAATTGTAAATGTTTATTTACTCTTTTGTTTTGTTGAGCGGAGCTTAATTTTATAACATTTTTGTTTTTCAAAAATTTATTGCAGTTAGGTAACACGCTAGATGCCAACGACGATAGTTTCGGTATCTGAAGTTATTACAATTTTTTTTAGTTTGTTTGTAGGTTCAGTGCTTGTATTTTTTTAAACAATATATTTTTAAAAAATTTATTATGTATATTTATTTTGTAAAATGAACAGCTGCCCAAGTGAACTTGCTCTGTGTGAAACTGAAATCATACTTTTGACTACAAGATTTACGAGCTTAAGCGATTTTAACAGGACTTTTAGCTTCATTTTAAATTAAAAAAGCAACCAGAGATTAAAGAGACGCACCTCATTAGATTCTTTGTGAGAAAACTAATTTTATTATTTCTAGAGTTGCTCCGTCATTGACTTTTAGTTGCTTGTCTCCTACGGTGTGTTTATTGGACCATATTCATTTCAATGACGTTTTGAAGTCACATACAAGTCATCAGGAAACTGACCAATTGTTTTAAAACACATGACAGCAAAGGTCATAAAAGGATGCCAGAGGTTTTGACTATCTTCACAGATTGTAGCAACTTTGGAGATGGTAGAGCAGGAAGTGGTATCTTCATCAGCAACTATGAGGAAGAAAACAAATTTAGCGCCCGAAACCCTAACTTTTGCTCTGCTTTTGGGTCAGGAATAAAAGCTGCTGTTACTACCAAAATATGTAACTTTTGGATATTGACTGACATTAGAAGTGCTGTATAGTACCTAAAGAATCGACTGAAAATTTATGGTAAATATGACGAGCATATATATTCTCTCTCTTCTCTTTAGACTTGGTCCAAGCAAATAGATATGCCTCCAGTGTATCTCTTTACATGACAGGGTGTAAGGTAAGGAGACTGCAGAAACACTTGGAAGAAAAATATATAATCTTCCAATCAAACTCTACAGGGTTAACACCTTTGGATATACACTCCCTTCATACAAGTAAATTATTGTCCACGTGGTGCCTCCCGCGAGATCATAACTAATATTCTGCTAGTCACCAATGACCATCTCTATCATAACGTGTCCCCATGGTTGCCCAATCGGCTTGGTGAGGTTTAGATGTGGACAGTTGAGATCTATGAAGTTCCAGAATAGTGAAATGACTTTTCCTCTACGTTAGTTTTCCTTCCCTGCTAGTGTTTCCCCTCCACTTGTCTGTCTGAGTGTCTCCTGGAGGCATCTCAATCCTTAGCAGGAGAGGATTTTTGAACAACTTGTGCAACGAGGTCTTTTGGACCTGGTGTAGGCTTTCTTATACGAAAGAGATGTTCAACAACATAGTTGATGTTAAACATCAAAATATATTTCAATACCGCATTTTTTAAACTACAACCGATTGTTTTTGTGGAACATTCTAGCAGTATGACTGTTTGGGCTTCCTTTTTTAATTTAGAAAACAGTTTGAAAGTGGAAGAGAAACATTTTGAATTAGGGAAAATGGTTTAAAAAAACCAGCACTCTTTCTCAAAGTGAAAACTCGCTTAATGATGATC
Source organism: Trichonephila clavipes (assembly GCA_019973935.1). Classification (NCBI taxonomy): domain Eukaryota; kingdom Metazoa; phylum Arthropoda; class Arachnida; order Araneae; family Nephilidae; genus Trichonephila; species Trichonephila clavipes. The sequence continues at coordinate 94,835 of BMAU01008055.1, forward strand.
ATATTTATTCACTACCTTCAAAAAGGGAATGTGAATCTTCCAATTTTTTAGAAGTACTTTTGAATGACGAATGCGCTTTAATTACCCGGAAACTTAAAATATAAAAATCGCTTGATCAGGGCTAATGGAAAATGTAATGTTAAGAAAACCGTTTTCCCAAAACTACAATTTTTTCCGAGTTTAGACGTCCTGTATATAAGTTAACCCTCATATTTTAGCATTAGAAATTTTCCAAAATATTCAACTTATATGGGAAAATATACCGTATTTAAAAAGTCTCATATCAGACTTTGTCAGACTCCCTTTTTGAGAAACTGTGTGTAACTTCTAATTATACTTTCTGTTCAAACAGAGTACTCGTATGATTATAAGAAAACTCCTGTTATTTACATAAAAAACTAGTAACAGTGTAATCATTTTTATTAGTAGTAATGAAATTAGTAGAAAATATTTATAAGTTCTAAATTCTTACGCTAATCTTTCAAAAATCCATCCAATGCAATATAACTTCTAAGAACAGTTAAGGAAACCATTTGTCTTCACTTGAGTTTAAACACCATGATAAACAATCATGTATATCTCTGAAACAAGGTATTCATGCATCACACTTTAAGGGTTATTGCGCTCCAAAATTCAATCCATTTCAATCCTACCATAATTATTCTAGCCTTTCTCCCCAAAGCACCGTTTAAATATTGATGAATGTATTAATTCATATTTTCTACCGTTTCACGGTGCCAAGTTTGTTTACGAACCGATACAATCTAAACTTAAAATTTATTTTCCTAGCAGTGGATTCTCTTAATTCGATTGAAGCGTCTTGTAACTTATTCAAATCTCGCCGTGGCCAATCCTGGCACAGAAAGAGGTCCCTTCATTAATTGCTTCGATCCTAACGGATTGTACGAGAGTGACCCATTTGTGACCAACGGCTATTTAGGAGAACCCAGTATGCATGGACGCCTTAGGGGAAAAGATGCAGATGGGTTTCGGTTCCCTGTTTGTATCCTAGGATTGATTGTAGTTCCGAATGGAACCTTAATTAAACTACTTCATTGTAAATGAGGAAAGTTTTCCTTTTGATCATTACTATTAAGATACCTTTTGCACGTTTTAAATCCTTTCAAATTGCGTCACATTCCAAAACCATTGCCGTAAGGATTATTCTCGTGAAAATATAATTGCATATCTGTATACGCATTTTATAAAGAATTCTAAAGAATTATACTCTAAAGGAATGAGTCTTTATCTCTTAAGGTATATAATATTACTGATATTGTGCTATATTTTTTTCTAAAAATATTTAACTTAATTGGGTTACTTATAATTTTATTTAATTTTCTAATTTCCTTACAAATATCAAAATACAATACACACACACGCATATCTATATATCTATATATATATCTATATCTATATCTATCTATCTATATATATCTATCTATCTATATATATATATATATATATATATATATGTATATATATATATATATATATATATATATATATATATATATATATATATATATATATATGTGTGTGTGTGTGTGTGTGTGTGTGTGTGTGTATGTATGCATGTTATCAGTTAATGTACAGATTATCTGAATAATCTGCTCACACATTACTTACAAGTTACTTGTTAAAGAGAAAATATGATCTTTAGTGGAAAGAAAACAACGTTTTTGTATGCTTAAATTAAATATCGTTTATTTATTTTTTTGATATCGAAAGAATCAAATTATATAAATAAACATATTAGGTGATAGAACCAATCATTAACAATTGAAATATTATAATACAAATAATAAAATGGTTTCAGATATTATTACATTTATGGAAAATAATTTATGAAAAAATTATAAAGTACTGCACACAATTTACTTTGTAATTTTGTAACTTATAACAATTTGTTTCCAGAAGGTTTTGGTCGTGGGGATATATATTAAATTTATTATAAATTAACTCAAGAAGAAATTTATCCAATTCATTTGTTGTTTCAATATATTTACGAAAAACTATTCGGCAATGAGTCAAAGTTCAAGCGCAAAATTTATAGGGAAGGAAATGAGAGAAACAAATCCTTTGAATTTTAACGATACGAAAACTTCTGTTGTGAAAATTACCTAGCTAAAATGGGGAGAACTCTTGATTTCGCTAAAGTCAATAATTCTGCAAATTAGGTGGTTAATTTGCAGTTAAACTTATTTTCGAACTTTAAAGGTCACACACGCACATATATATATAAAGAGAGGTTATTGTGACTAGTACATTGAACACGCTCAATTAGGAGGAAAGGCGATGCGTTTGCGGATGTCAGGAAAAAAACGTCATGGGCGGCGTGAGTGTACGCAAAACGCGTGCTGTCGGCGTGCATAGCTCTAGTTTACAATAAAAGTACGAGCGGAGGCACCGTTAAATTCATTAGGTGTAAGTACGAGTTATTTCATGAAATACGGCTAGTAGAAATCATCTGGATGAAACACGTAGGAGAACGATCGTAAAGCTGGAAAGAGAGCGGTGTTTTGACCCAAGTAACTGAAGAGTTCGGCATCAACAAAAGTGTCATTTCACACTTGAAATGCGTTCCAAACCATAGGCAAAACGTAGAAAGGCTGGTGAGGATCTTCCTTGTAAAACTGCAGGTGAAACGAACCTCATACCAGTCAGCCATTTACCATTGATCAAGGTTGCCAAGGGTGACAGGTGTCATGGTTTACTGTAGTCAAACGCCTTCACAAGGGTTGCCTATTCACCCACCGTCCTGAAGGCTGCATCTCTTTGAAAGTGGGCCATCAGTAAAACTGTTTAGCCTGGTGTAAGAAGATCAAAAAAGGGACATCTAATTAATGTAGTCGTCTCCTCTTTACGAACGGGAGTCGTTGCTTCAGTGTCACAGCCGATTCTCATCACCGCTTCATTTGGATAGATGTCGGGACACGGTTTCATTCCATTAACTTCACAGAAAGAGACCGTTATCAAGGTCCTAGATGACTTATAGGGCCCAAAAACTTTAAAAAAGTTTCTGGTATGGAATCTTCTGGAAATTTCGATAAGGCTGGATACAAGTCGGTGGAGCTCAAAAGTGAGTCAGTCGAGGCAAGAATCTGTTTGTGTGTTGACTGCGATAAGAAAGAGAGCCCGAGTTATTATTTAATGGAATTGCTCTAGACCAGGTGTGACGAACCTTTATGAATCAACGCGCTATTTCTGCTTAAGAAATGTTTATTGAGGTATAGACGTTACGTCAAATAATTTTGACTTGTGGCTATTGAGAAAATAATATAACTAAATACACACTAAACAACTCAAAACTCTTTATTTACAACGAAAAAATATATTTTGCGCTGTAGAGTAGAAAATGTTATAGTTATACGTGTAACTCAAATTAAAGTAACATTAGTGTGACTTCTGTGTTGTTGCACATTAGATGAAAAATAACTTATATTAGGATTGTAAGATCTTACTTTTATCAGAATGCATTCTCAGTTGGAGTAATCTATCTGACAGTTTCTCAGCAATTAATTCTTTTTGCTCTGGTTCACATGTGCGGAAATAGATTCGGCCAATTAGTAAGAATTAGGAAGAAATACTATTCCTGAGTACAACTAATTCATTGGCCAGTATTTAGATATTCCTGCATTAATGATTAAGTCCTTCTCTGAAACGGAATATTGTAATATTTTTTACAGTGTTTGAGCTAGAGTATTCATAATTGTCATTATTAAAATTTAGAGATTGTGAATGGCTCAAAAATATTTTTGGCTTAGCTGTTGTTTTTAAACAACCAATAAAAGTTTATTTTATTGTATTTTTAAGTAGCTTTGTTATATAATTTTTAGAAAAACACTGACACATATACTTTGGGTAGGTTCATTATTCGTCATTTAGATAATTCTGTACAGAATCCTTGTATTTTATCTTCCTCGTTTTCGCAGTTTCACCGGCCCTATTTTTTACATATTATTTCGTGAGAAAAAATTAAGTATACAACACTTAAACAAAAAGACGAAGGTTATTTTTTTTCTTTCAGAATAAATTTAAATTTTAAATCAGTATCGAAAGTGAAACACATTTTTTAGGGTTTTTAGGATACCTGTATGTGTTTAAATATTTAAATCTCTACAATTTCTTATCCTTTTTTTTAAAAAAATTATTTCTTCCTTGATATAAATATGATATTTTTTATTACTTGAAGTATTGGCTGTGTTCTTTTAAATATATTTTCGTTCTCGGAAGATAACTGCTACACTTCTACCTTCTATATCTTATATTATATTTATTTATTCTATTTTAAAATTGTTTGGAAATGAAATAATGATAAATAAATATAATTTTTACATTTTACATATAAAGTTTATTAATTCAACACACAAGTAATGCAGATTCAATTAAATGAAAATTATTTCGAGAAAAAAAATTCGATCATTTAAATTTACAAATTAGAGACTCTTGTATATTTATAAATATATTTCAATTTTATTTAAATATAAAGTTAAATAAAATTGTTAACCTTTTATTTAACCAAATAAGACAAACTCTTATTGAATAAGGACCTCAATAGAGTAAGCAATACAAAAATGATGAAATAAAAACATTTAAATCTTCAAAACAGTAACACGACCGAAATTCGCATTAGTAAGGCATTAAAAAAATAAATAAGCAAATTCTCCTTTAATGTTAAAGTCAGCTCCTTCTCTTTTAAAGTGTTCCTGGACCGCAGAAGTTAGGGATTTCACAACACATCCACGCCTTCACTCAAAAGTTGCCTCACTTATCGCAGACGAACCCAAGAAAACTTTTCGGCAGATCCTGTGTAAAAGTCAACTCTCTCTGTTTCTCGCGTCACTGGTTCTTCCCTTCCAGAAGAACGCCTCACTTCTCTTCACTTCGATCATCGCTGCGACTTATTTTCACTTCACTACATTTATTAAATTCGCCAGAAGGTTCAGGCCCGGCCGTAGCTCGCGATGTGTGAGTAATGGAGTCGCTCGCGCAGAAAGGAATGTCACACACTCCCTCTCTCTTCATTCCCATTTTTACTTCATACAGCTGTGGAATCGATTCACACTCGGTTCAGATCGCCTTCTGTCGACCGTCGTCGGCGTGAGATGCAATCACTCGGAAAAAATCGGACTAGTCCTCCAGCAGTTGCTAGCATATGCAGACAATTAGTGTATGTATCTTCTGCAACATCGGGAAGTATCGTTCTGCTGTGAGGGTGGAGAGATTTGTTGACTCTGCTTGAGTAGACTACATCTATATAAGGCCTATCAAACTGAAACCATAACCCTTCACCTGATAGAATAGATTCTAAGTTTTTTTTACTCTCATATCTCCGTACAGGAAGATATAGGAAAATGCTACAAGATGAACTATCTTTTTGAATAGCAGCATATTATAGGGACAAAATATCATTAGCTTTAGTGTAATGAACATAATAAATCTGAATGGAGTCCACTGGTTTTTAAAGACACATACAAACAATTTTATATTAAACAACCTGGCTTAATACTAATCTAAATTCCAATCTTAAATGTTTTTCTGTGTATCAAAACAGCCAGCATCATTTTGCTAAAGGCCAGTATCATTTCATTTCTCAAGTTAAAAGGATTAGACCTTGTGTTTTTTAATTTATATCCATTCTAAGGAGAAATCATAAATAGAGAACTCACACATTGCATTTCCCCTGTGGTTACGTGGAGCCAAGTATTTTTAATATAGCCAAGTATAAAAAACTAGTATTTACTTTTAAGCAACAATCTTGTGATTATAACATCTTTACTATTTTCCCCATTGTATTTCCCTTAAAGCAGTGTTTCTCAAACTGTGAGGTGTGCCCCCTGGGGGACGGTAACCCTGTAAGGGGGGCGCGAGCATAGTGAAAATAAAAGGTTTAAAAAAAAGTTTTTTGATTGAAGTAAAACAAAATGTTTTCTGACATAATAAAAAATATACATTTACACTGATATAATTTATATATATCATCTGGTGATCATAAAAAAGATTCCAGTTCAAAAGCTCATTATCTATTTTTTATCCTATAACCAAATAAAAAAAGACATTTTGTTTGCTTTGGTGTAATCCCATGATGAGAGATTTCTTTATTACGTTTCTTTTAACCCCTAAGATACTACTTTTGATTATCATATATTTGACCTTCAAACTTACTCGTATGTTTCACTCCGTATCTGTTTCTTTTATAGGAAAGTTGTAAATAATATTTTTCTGTTGCTTTTCCCCCATGTGAATGATATATGGATGAGCAATGGATAAGCATATTATGATATATATGATACATGCATAAGCATCTTGAGCACTTTGAAGGATGATTTGGCCAAGATGTATTTTTCTGATTATTCTTAATCGTATAATGCATAATGAAAAACGTTTTACAAAACTATTTTTTAGAACATGCTACACTTTTCCCATGAACAATTTTGTGGTTTTGATTGCTGTGTTGTACGACGTATTATGGTTTATAAATGTAAATGAGCAGAATATAAAAAATGGGCATCTTCAATCCCTATTGAAGAAAGTTGAAACTGATCAAGCAATTGAAGAACCTGCTGAAATAATGCATATTAATCAAGATAGCGAAAGTAAATATGAGAAAAGCGTTAGACATGAAACGTTTGAGTTGATTTGAAATTTTCAAATGCTGCCTAAAGATCTCTATGATGAAAACTATGAAGCCATAAGGTAGCACTACGCCTTGTCAAAAAGACACAAGGAAGAAAAAGTTCAAAATGCTATTTGTAGATCATCAATCGACAGCAAAATTACAAAAACGTGAACAAAATATGACAGTTTTGCTGGAAAATAATGTTTCTGTATTGTTAGTGAAAAGTGTCCTTGATTTATCTCCTTTATTAAGGAAACGCACATTTGGAACATTTTGTTTAGTTTTATTGGATTTTTTCTGAAATGATCACATAATGTCCTTAAAAGTAGATAAGTATAATTTCTTTTAGTTAAATTATTCACTGGAATTGTGATTTTTATCGTGTATAGTAAAAATAATTATAAAATAAATTATAGTTTTAAAACAAAGTAAAAAACACGCTTTCATAGTGAATCGAACAAAAAAGTAAAAAAAAAATGTATATTACTTAAAAGTAACATATACAAAATTTAATACTTATTTTGTTAAATTGTATGGTTTATAATTATGATCGTATTGTAGTTTTAGTGCCAAAAAGTGCATTATCATTGCATTCAATACATTATTATTTTAGGGGGGGGGCGCGATAAAAATTATGATTGAAAATTGGGTCGCCAGTAGTGAAAGTTAGAGAACCACTGCCTTAAAGAAATTACTTAGGGAATATTTTTTTTCTCGATCCGTACATGTAAAAAAGTGCATAGTGAACATTACCTTCTATATTTAAAATGCATTAATGAATTCATTTTTCTACTTGACTTTCTACAAATTGTATTCTTTACGTCCTTGCATTATATATATATATATATATATATATATATATATATATATATATATATATATATATATATACCATGTATTGGAATAATCCTTAAAGATTGACATTATAAATGCTACTTGCAGCCATTTATCATATTATATTTTATTCCATTGTTCAGTAAAACATTTCGTACTCCAAGCCACGACAAGACGAGTCCTATTTCAACGTCGATCAGCAGCGAGTGAGTCGTTCGTTTACTTATTTTAAGTAAGTCCGCCGAAGTAGAAATCAAAGTACTTATGCCAGAGGTGGAAGTCATTCGAAAAGAAAAACGCTCGAAAAGTACGGGACATTTGTTTTCCTATTTTCCCGTATTAAAAATAACTTACGACTGGATTTACACGAACGAGATACGGAAGGATGTAAGATAGCTATTTTTTTAAATAAATATTGTATATTTCATTTAGTATACTAAAAGGTTTTTATTTTATGTATAATCCTCGTATATACACATATGCAAGTACTGTACATACTTCAGAACTCTTTAATATTGTAACGGTCGCTTTCATTAAAGCCGTTTGGAAACAAAACAATAAGTACGATGTACTTTGTCATACAAACTGTGCCAGCAAAATCAACATTGTTACTCAGTTCGAGAAGTATGTACACTATTGACTCTTCTGTAAAAATAGAATGACATTTCTCATTATACAAGTGAACTAACTACATTCTCATCTGAAAACAATTACGGATTACATTATATAATTTTTAAAAAAAGGTAATTTTTGCTTCAGGATAAAACAGAATTTCTGATTTTAACGTGTGATGTATTCACTATTTCAAAAAAATTCTGCTTACAAAATGTGAAGCACTAGCAATGATTGGACTCTATAAATGTTAGGAATTTCCATTGTCCACATCCAACAGTTGACAACTAAAAGAGTATAATTCATATTTTATATTTTCGAAGTATTAAATTTTTACGAAACATTTCGCGTTGACTCAAGCTATATGCTATTCACTTCACATTAATTTCAATGGACTAAATATGCTTAATGAATTAATGCAAAATATTCAATTGAATTATTGTTTATCTTTACAAGTTGCTATAGGTAAAATTGATTTTAGAAATATGTATTACGTGGGTCTTTTGCGTAAGTTCCGCGGAACTTAACGACAAATGTGAACGGAGTGAAATGTGATCGTATCAGTTCTGGGTAAAATTTAAAAATTCCATATCACACGTTTAGATAAGTGATGACTAGCCTGCTTCTGAAAATGTGGGAAATTGATATCCTCCATTATTAAATCTTTAGGTACTGTGACCGCAAATTTCACTATTGAAGTTTGTTAATTAGCCGTGTTATTAATTACAGTCACAAATTGAACAAAAAACTTTTCAGGGCTAGTTAAAATTAATGCAGTTTGATTGAGACGGTGTCGGAAAAAATGACGTCACTTAAATTTGAGTCTAAATCAAAAGAAAGAAAAATATAACATATTATTTTAGGCAAGTTATTTCGAAGTATAACCCATTTAATAAAAATTCTAAAATGTTATTTTAACAAAACAATTATTTTGGGTATAATTACAAGCCTACTTGTTATCAACATATAATTGTTCGTAAAAAATTATGCTTTTAAACACTTATATGCATATTTGCTTCTTTTCTATCCATAAAAAATAATTGCAAAATTTTTAAGTAAATTATCCTACTACTTTCGGAACCATGGCTTGAAAAAGCGTACAAATGAATTTTTTTGTTTTGTTTTGTGTTTATTGTCACCTGGTTTATATTACATGTATAAAATTGTTTTATAAATATTATGTCAATAAAAAAATATTTAAATGCAATTTTTACTTCAAAAAATAAAGAAAGAATTGGACATATTTTCAAAACGTTCTTCCTTTGCGAAAAAAAATTTATTTGCTTTTTCATTTCTTAGACTTCACCACAAAGCCTGAGATATAATTTTTGTGAAATCGCATTGTTTAAACAGTTAGTGTTGATTTAAATAATAACCGGTATGTTTTTTTCAATTTCTACTATTAGTTCACTCTCTCCCTGTATATAAATATATATATATATATATAATGTTCCAATTGGCAACCGTAAAAAAATACTTTTTATTTATCCACTCAAGTTCAAATAAATTTTTCAAACTTGTAGAGTACAACACTTGTTGTCGATATGTTGACACTGTTTTCTTTTTCAAATATTAATTCATTAATTTAATTTCTTTTTTAATTTTTATTTATACTGCGTTCCTGGAAGTTTTTCTAGCGTATTTTTTCTTTGCTTGAAATTCATTTTTTTAAACTTGTAATGGATGATACTTGATGTTACCACAGGTTTTTCAAATATTATATATAATTCGTTAATTAAATTTAATCAACTAAAATCATATTTTTCTTTGTTGACCTAAACAGGAATTGACTTAATTTTTTATGACTTCTTTTTATTGTTTTTGTTAAAATTGCTCTACTTCTATATTTTAATTTTTAAATCAATTTTCTATCAAATTACTCATTTCAAAAATGCTCCATTTTTGTTTTAAAATATTTTCTTTGAAATTTCCGCGTTTTGAAAATTTTTATTATAAGTACCTTTCCCTTTATAAATATCTTCAATTTTCCATTAAAACAATTGAATGACTAATTACTTACTCAGAGAGACCATGAGTTCATTGAATATAGCGGTGATTGAATCAATAGATTTTGGCTAGACTAATGTTTTCTCGATAATTTTATTCACGATCATACATCCAATTTCATCATTGTTAAACACTTCCCTAATCATATAGTCGATTTGATCATTTATATACATACACAGAACTATGCAGACATCCCCACCATTCACATGTATGTATTCATGACGGCCATCTCGAAAGAGTGATCATTTATATCCTACCTAATTCTCAGTCTGTTCCCTGAAATTTTAGTCGCATAACCAATCAAATCATTTATATAAATATATAAATTCCCCGGAACCATTAAGTCCGTCCGGATAATCTATACTCATTTACCACTGCCATTAGGGATACGTGAATTCTCTTGTGTGATGAAATATTTGTTCTAGAATTATACTTCCCAGTTCAAAGAAATACTTTAAAAGTTCTATTCACCGCGAATCAATTTCATACTTTATCAGGTAACTGAACTTTAAGAATACATAATTACTTTCTCTTAATGCGTGTTGTTTTTTCATTCCAGTTCTCGCCGTTAAAAGTGAGTGTCAAGGCTATTAAATACAGTATTATTGATGGAAATTGGTTTTTTTGCTCTCTCGGCGTAACTAAATCAATCAGTTCATTTTCTTGTAAGTAAAGTTGGGTTTTTAAGAGCAGGATTATCTGAGAAGGAAATTTGAATTAATATAAGTTTTGTAACAGAGTTCACGGAATTTTTTTTTATAAATTAATCCAGAATATATCTATAAATTTTGTAACCTAATGCAGGTTTATATATATATATATATATATATATATATATGTGTGTGTGTGTGTGTGTTTGTGTGTGTTTGTGTGTGTGTGTTTGTGTCTGTGTCTGTGTCTCTCTGTGTGTGTAAACATATTTTCTCAATTTATACGCACAGAATTACTTTTCTTTCAAAATTTTTATCTTTGAATTAATCTTGAAATGTAGCAGTACATTATGAACGAAATATACTTAATAATCATTCTCATTCTTTGCATAATTTTATTTTTCCCGCTTATTTTGCTTTTTGAAATATCACGAGGGCTATTCAGGACGGACATTGTAATTTAGAACCAAAGTCGAGTAAAAAGAATCCTGCAAGAGCTGGCGCTTCCTCTCCAAACTTCCACACTCACGAGAGGCCTTGGAGTCTCAACATATTTAACGTGTTTAGGCCTCTCTTAATGATGAGTTTTCAGTGTCATTAGGTTTCGATCTCGGGACTTCTCAAACCTGGACAAGAGTTCTTGTCTATGGCCATTTGGCTACCTCACAGCCGATTATTATTTTCACGAGATTTGAATAAAGTATTAATTATTGGTTTCTTATATTGCGTGATTTTGTTGCTACTTACCTATATAACAAGTGTTAATTCTCATCGGACTATAGAGGAAAATAATTTATCTGTATCCCTACATATAATCCACTTACACGTCCGACTATACTTCAGAATATTTATTATATATAAATGTAAGTATAGGAAATTAGTGAATTTCTACAATATTTTTTTAATTTCCCATTTAGTATACTTCTGAAATTCAGTTATGATTTCTATATACCCACTCTATTTTATTCAATCAGTTCTTATTTCACTTTGGAATTTCTTTTCTCATTGGTTTCCTCTATTTGCTGATTGATTTAGAAAATGTGTGTTTGCTCTCAAAACTACTTCATGTTAGGTAACATTTTAAATAATTTTCATAGGAAGGCAATTCTTATTCACTGTCCGAAACAGCCATAATTGACTAAACGGAAAGCAACGTACAATAGTATGCTTTTTTCAGCCAATTTACTTTTCATAAATACATAGGACAAGCCGCATTTTATGGAAAATATTTTGATAGTTAATTTTTATCTAGAAATGCCAGATTTTTATTACTATTTGATTCTATCTCTTAGCGGTAATTCTTGACAGTTGCTATAACTCGAAATTTTCATGAAAATAAACTTTTTCTTGGTTGATTGATTTGATTGATTTAATATTAACGTCGCACTGTTCAGCTACACGAGGGCTTTTGGCGACGGACCACGTAATTTTGAACCATGGTCAAGTGACGTGGACGACACCTGAGCTGGCACCCCCCTCTCCTAACTACCACACCACACCAACGGGAGGACGTTTCAGCTCTCGACAGATTTAACGTGCATCGCTGCCCTACACGGCGGGTCTTTAGTGATATTGGGATCGAACTCGTGACCAGGCAAGCCACGATCCGATACCTATACCACTCGGCTACCGCGGCCACACTTTTTCTTGGTGATGTGATTCAAATTTTACTCCTTTCCTCTTAAACCGTTTTCCATTCAGTATTCTTGGATGCCGTTTTCCTAAGGCTCGTTTTAATAAGCTGAATGCACAAAAGTTCATTGAAGAAGCATCATGTAATTTTATAGGTTTTTGATTAAATGGGATAAACTTTATTCCTGTTTTTCGTTTTTTTTGTTTGTTAAATAAGCGGCAATCGACTTAGCAGCTAGAGGTTTTGCCCAGAGAAGCTGAACTTTATCTACCTATTTTCTATATAAGGCTGTAATTTCTTCTTCAAAAATAATGTCTCAAATATTCTGCTGATAATAGAGTGAATTAATTATGGCTTTACTCGAGACGTTTTGATTTTTAATTTGTCATTGTAACAAAATCCTATACAACTATCATGAATCATTTTGGAAACATTTCTGTACACTGTAAAGCTCACGTGAGTTGAGAAATAAAAAATATTATTCTTTTATTACAGTTACTTAAATACGCACATGTTTTATCGAGTGTCCCCGAAAATTTCTAATTTTCAGCAGCTTGGTGTTTTTCATATAATGTTCTACAATTTGTTTTTCTTGTTGTTGGCAAAAACAGATAAACTTTAGGTTGAAACATTTTTTCTAACTTTAAATCTTTACGAATCATTTTATTTAGAGTGTCAGAAGACATTCACAATTCCGATGTGATGAATATTTAAGTTAGTGGGATTTCTTTTAGAATCGGAGGCTTTACTTTCTTGATAGTTGGCTGCGTTCGGTCGTAGGGTGAGGTTTCGTATTCATGTTTTCCTTTTTACTTTCAGGTAGGCGGTTCTTTTTCCTTTCAAATTAAATATATTATATATCCCTTTTTTCAAAATGCAATAACCCAGATTTTTAACGCTTTATTATTTGGTTATGCAATTATTGCTCTTCGGAAGGCTTCAATTACTTAGATTTTGATCCATATATCAATTTTAGGAGCCATTTTTTAAAAAAAATTTTTTATTTTATATTCCAATCAAAAGGAAACATTAGCAGGCCATGAAGCTTCCAATGCTTTGTTTCAAAATGTAAGCGAGAATATAAATTACAAAATCGTTTCTATAAAGTGCAAATGACCTTCTAAAAAACTGCTTTGAGTCCTTGTGTACGCTTAACATACAAAAGAACTACATATTTTTTTTTATAAATTCGCATTGGTTTCCAAATACTGCAAAAGCCTATCCTAATACATAATTTATTAATGCAGTTTCATACTATCTTCTTACGAAGTTTCATATTGTCCTGCCATCTTGTACTATGTAGATACTTAATCCTTTTATGTCTAAAGTATATAGATTTTTTTTGCTTAGTATTCCCCATTAGTACTTTAATTCTTCTAATATTACAATTATTATCCTTAGTGTTTATGGAGTCTAATTCTTACACTATTTTATCTTCCTTGTACAGCTCAGTGGTATAGATAATGTAGTAGGTGGCGTGACCTTAAAATTAAATTTAACTTGAATGCTTAATTGCTATGACTAAGAATTTTGTTATTTTATGATGCTAAAATTATAATATTGTTTTTTACCAATTCTACTTTGCTATACCTTTATTTATTATTTTGCTTTGTTAGATTTACCGCACTTTTTTAGTATTTTTAATTATGCATTTAATATACAAAATTGTAGACAAATCACATGCTACTGATTTTAATAGTATCAAAAACTGGAATATATATCCTATTGTTTTTCTAATTCTGATAAATAGTTATCTATAAATACAAGAAATTTTAACTAGTTTTGTAGCACTCTATCGTGCCAGAGACAAAACGGCATCTGATTTTCGAAGTAAAACTGCTTTCGGAGGTTCAAAAACTCAGACGAAATTGTCACTGAGAAGGGAAAGAATCTCCATTTGCGTGCCGTCCTCAGAAGGGGGTGGGCTTCTGACAAGAGCTCCCGGATGATGGAGAGGTCGCTGGTTTTCAAGAGACAGTAATTGCCCCTGGAAGGAAATGTTCCGGCGACGGACGCACGATCGAATCTCGGTCGAAACATCAGTATTCAAAGGAATACTTCTCTCCACCCTCTCACTCTTTCCTTTTCAATTCCGAGCGGTGGTAAAAGGAAGCGCTTTAATGCAATTTCTGGAAGTTTCACCAAAGTGGTTGAAAAATGAAAGGGGTCTCTAAGTTGAGAAGAATGCACGATTCTCTGGGAAGCCTTTCTGAATTAAATTGGAAAATAAAAATGACCATTATGTTTGGATGTTCTGTTTTGGAATGTTAAATCATGGCGTCATTGCACATGCAATATATTGATCTATAAATGAGATAAATTGATTATTTGAACTTATATAGAGACAGCGCATGATAATGAGATAAATTTTTTGGTTTGTATATATTTTGTATATGCGTCTACTCTTAGTGAGGATTATGATTTTATCCAACCCATTGTTGATAAATGTCATGCTTTAAAGCAAGACGAGGTAATCTGCAATGGACCATGTACATGGGGAGTTCGACTTTTGAACAAACCTCTCACCCTCCAAACGGACCCACCTTGGTAGATTTAATGTAGCAGTAGCTGTCGAGGGATCATGGTCAGGAACTCATGTTTGGCAGTGCTAATGTCAAGTCAGGATTTTGGTGTCTCGGTGCAACTATAGACCCACCGTGGGATGTTCTTAAATCCTTGGCGGCTAGAATCCTCCATGTTGGCTGATTGAGTAACCTGTTACTTGACCGCGGAACAGAATTAAGAGATCCTATTTCAAAGTAAAGTAGTAGGTTGAAAATAGAATTTGAACAAACAAAATAATATACATCAAATAGCCTAAAGCTGCTAAAGAAATATTTATAAAAAATATTAACTTGAGTTTTACACTATCTATAAAAACAGAAACAAAAAGTTTGAAACAATTTAGCATAAACATCGACAGTAAAACATATTCTAACATTAAAAAGAGTTGAACTAAATAAAAACATTTAAAATAGGCTCAGTTTATATCATAAACGTGAAGTATAATCTAAAAAAAATTTTTTAATATTAACATTAATACAAGTTAAAAACTATATAAAACAAATAAATCAATTTTGAATAGAATTGAAAAAGGGTAAAATAAGTGGGTTTGATCGAAAATATCATAACTTGAGGAAGTGAGTGAAAAGAACTGTCGCACTGTTCAGCTACTCGAGGGCTTTGGTGACGGACTTCGCAATTTCGAACCATGGACAAGTGACGAGGACGACACCTCAGCTAGCCCCCTTTCTCCTAACTACCCCACACAACACCGACGGGAGGACACTTGAGTTCCCAATCGATTTAACGTGCCTCATTCCTCTACACGGTGGGTCTTTAGCAGTCAAGGATCGAACTAATGACACACCGGCCACGAGTCCGTTACCTTGACTACTAGGCTACCATAAAAGCAACAAAAAAATAGCACACATACAAACCGTACTGCCAAAACTAAAATAAAACTGTTCGGAAAAAATACTGCTATGTGATGATTTATTTGAATTTTTTTTTATTTCTAAAACAAAGGGGGAGAAAAAGAAAAGAATATTGTCTTAAAGACAACATAAAAATAATAAAAATACATAATAATTTTCAAAAACTGTATAGAGAAAAATTTATCGAAAGTAGGTATTAAAGTGTATGCTATATCGATGGAACCATGAATAATCACTTCAGAGTTCAATTGTAGAAAATAAATAAATAAAAAAAATCTAATATGAATTTTGAAAATGATCTCTTCTTTCTAAATCAGGAGTACTCAACTTTTTGTTTCTGCTGGGCCGCATACATATGCCAGCATTTTCACGCTGGCTGCATACATATGCTAGCTATTTCACACGGGCTACAACATGATGTGAAACGGGAGGAGGGAGGGGATGATTTAAGACCAAAACATAACATTGGAAATTTAAAATGTGGAAAACTGATCAAAATATTATGACACCTATGTGTGTTGCACGGACAATAGTGCGCTCTCTTTACACCCGAGTGAATACTTATTTAATCAATCAGCCTGCCATCTCGGTGAAGAAAGCATATGACAATATCTGCGCACGCAAACCTCTCGTTATTTCTATACTATTAACTGTTTTGATATAATTGTAACTGTAATCAATTTAAGTGTGAAGGAATTTTAATCTGCTTTAATTTTTAATGAGTTTGAATAAAAGTTAAATTGAGCTAACCGCCGTAGAAATTCTTTGAGTACGGTTTTTACAAGTGGCATCCACAACGTGGTGCTTAGGATCCATTGAATCATTTTTAAATTACCAAATTAAATTACCATGTTACAAGATTGAAAGGAAGATCGTCTCAAAATCAATTGCTTATCGAAAAGTTTGAGGAAATTCGGTTTGGCTGCAAGTGACGCCCAAATGGTAAAGCTGTTGATTATTGCTAATTAAGTTTTTCTTCATTTCAATACTGTTAAAAATGCATCGAAATCTATAATGAAAGATGAATGAAATTTTGAATGATACTCTCAATGCCTGAAAGTGAGTGTCACACTAGCTGGTGACAAACGGCGCCAAGTTATGCCAAAAGGTTATAAATGGCCCCCGAGCGTTTGTAAGAAGTCTGGTTGTTTTAAATCCCTATCAGTCCTGAGAGCAGGAGAGTCCGTCTCCAAAGGTGCAGAGATCATGGAGATCAAAGCATGGATCAACTGGTGACTGTTATCTTCACTGATGCATATTTCTAAAGGGAAAATGGCGCGCAACGTAAAATTGTCAAGTCAATTTCTGAACACCTAGTTCATAAAGAAATTTAAAGGAGTTTCAGAAGTGTAGCTACCGGCTGCGAAGAAATTTTGGGATTGTATTTTTCCTACGGAAAATTTGATATTTTGAATTGTATATTTCCTACCAGGAAATTTCATGTTTTGGATTGTATATTTCCTACCAGGAAATTTCATGTTTTGGATTGTATATTTCCTTCCGGGAAATTTGTTATTTTAGATTGCATCCGTCTTCATGGTGTGCATCGGATATGTTACTCCATCTTCGAAGTAGGGGGAGAAGCCATTCTAGTGATATCTCTCAGACAAAAAGGGAAGACCCAGGAAATACAATACTGCTGGTTCCTCATCGAGAACAATGTTTAAGAACCAGAGGGGGAGTGTAACGAATGGCAAAAAGAGGGACAATAGTGCGCACTCTATTCGCCGAGTGAACGCTTATTTAATCAATCAGCATGACAGCTCGGTGAGGAAAGATGACAATATTTGCGCGCGCAAACCTCTCGTTATTTCTATACTACTAACGGTTTTGATATAATTGTAACTGTGATCAATTTAAGTGCGAAAGAATTTGAATCTGTTTTAATCTTTAATGAGTTTGAATTTATAAACGAAGAATAAAAGTTAAATTGAGCTAATCACCGTTACAACAATAATACACCAGTAATACAACAAACTTTATAGGAAGTCTTTGTTACTTCTGTGACATTACCACTGACAAAACACTTTGTTGTTGTTGCAAAGATTAGTCAATAAAGCATATTTATATCTCATGAAAGAAATCTTGAAACAAAAGTGTCATTGAAAGATTTCTTTTCCCTGGTATTTTTAAATACAGCACTTTCGTGACAAATCAAACAAGTACTGATCCGTATTTGTTTTTCATTACAAAACAGTCAGCCTCGAAATCATTTGAATATTTTTCGCTTGAAAGTGAAGAAAGATTGTTAAAAATTAATTCCACTCGTAAAATTGTAACTACTCTACAGTTGTTTGTTATCACTAACCGTAGCCGTTACAAATAGAAAACGAGCATCAATTTGCAGCCGGATTAAATCGACAGCAAAAAAAACAAAATTGATATATTTGATTATTTGTCAAAGAATTTCACACCAAATTTTTAATACATTGTTCTTAAGTAACTGAATTTTTCACAGCAATAGGTCATGGCCAGGCCACCTAAAAAGTCTAGGTGGGCCGCAGTTTGAGTATCACTGCTCTAAAGCAAATAATTTTCAACTACATAATTTTCCAAAGCCAAATGCCACGCCTCTAGGTCTTTTGTTTGTGAGCAATTTTGTGAATACATGCAAACATTTCTTTTATTAATACAGATAACAACAAAGAGATGGATTTTTGTAAAATGATACGATATTTACATATTAGCTTTCTAAGCCTTATCAAACACAATGACCTAGCCAGTGATTTGCAAATTCAGGAAAATCTTCGAGGATTTATTGGGTGACGAGCTTTTGCAGAAGGTCGCTCACACTTTATGGAAACGATTTTACAATTCCTTTTCTCGTTTACATTTTAAGATAATACCTTAGAAACATCCGAATAATCGTCTGTTAAGGTTTTCTTTTGATTGGAATGTAAAATAAAAGATTTATTTCAAAAATGGCTCCTATAAAAATGATTTATGGTTCGAAGGTTACAAAATTACGCTTTCCAAGAAGAAATATTTCATTTGTATCAACAAATTAAAGAGCGGTGTAAAATTCCGGTCATTGCATTTCAAACAAAGATATTTATAATATATTAAATTTGAAAGGAGAAAAGTGTCTAAGAGAAAGTAGAGATAAAAACATCACCACGAAGCTTTATCTTCAAAAGTAGGCAACTATCAAGCGAATAAAGTCTCTTATCATAAATGAAAATCATCCGAATGAAGGATTCCTTGTATCGAAACTAGGAATGTCTTCCGGAATTGTAATTAAAATCATTCTTAAGGATATAAATAAAACAGATATTTAACCCTAAAGTTCATCTCCTTTTTTAAAAATATATTGCCGACAAATAAACATATTGTGTAAAATTACGTAAAAAATGCCTAGCTGCTGAAAAATAGAAATTTGTGATAACACTCAATGAGATATCGGTGTATTTGTATCTGTAGTAAAAGAAGATAAATTTGTTATTGCTCGACTGACGGGAATGACTGTACGAAATGGCTTTGCAGTGTACAGTAAAATTTCTTTTTTAATATTATATTTTGTTGGAATTATTAAATTTAATTATTAAATAAATATTTACAAACAAAAAATAATTGTCCGAAACCGTATATAGAACGGAAAATGGAAAATTGCATTTTGATTCTGATATATATTTATATATTAATTGTAGCTATTTAAAAACATTAAGTAAAATTAAATTTTTCCTAGTTGACCAAGGTAGGAAATGTACTAAATTATATATATATATATATATATATATATATATATATATTATATTATATATATATATATATATATATATATATATATATATAATTCTTTGATGTTAGTTAACAAGGAAATCATTTAGTTTTGCTCCTTTGATTAGATTATTACCAAAACCCCTTTAGTAAATGAGCTCCTTAATCACAAAACAAGTTTTGAAATAGTGGGCAACAAAACTTTTATAAGATTCACACTTTCATTTCCCAGTTATTCGGAAGAGAAAGAAAGAGGAGGCTTGATTAAGAGCCAATTTCTCCGCTTCCGACCGCTTCCATTCTCGGGGCTCGAAATTACTCTTGATTTAAGAGAATCTGGAAACATTTTCCAATTTCTAAAACTGCGATCTCTTCTCCTTTTTAAAGAAGATCCGGCCTCTCCCCCGGGAAATTCCGAGGGCAATTAATTCCCAAACTCATTTCGGGTGACACAAATGTTTCCAATTGAAAATTTTTCCCGAGTGGAAAACAGGACAAACAAAAGGAAGTCAGAGGGAAAAAATATCCGGGAAAAGTTTTGTACTCCACATCCAATTACGGTGTACGTTTCTCGGGGGGTCCGAAGGGAGGTTAAGTTGTTTTCTAATTATAATTCTCACTTCATGATGACGATAATCGAACACTAGTGAGTGCGAGGGTGGAAAGGGGTGGACAGGCAATTAGAGAGCTCTCGGATATTAATTCTGTGACTGGAATAACGAAGCTGTAAAAGTATTTTTATCGCTCGTTAATCTCTCGTCACGTGATGACATGGATAGTCGGAATCTCTCGGGATTCCTCGAATCGGTTTCGGCACTCTTCGCTTACAATTAGATTTTGATTACGATTACGGGAATATTTTGACGCGCATTTTAATGCGTTCAAATGTGCTTTCAGTTACAGGTATAACTAAAAACCAAAAGGATAAACATCTCCACCCCACTGATGCCTATAGGGGTCTGATTCTTTTGTGTAATAAAATCATCACTAGAAATAGCAGAGATTTTATCTCTTTCGCGAAAATTGCTTTTATAATAATAATTATTTTAAGAGTTTCATTATGTTAAGTATAAGTAAGGGGTGTGATACTCATTTTCGATCACATGCTATTACGAAATAAGTTAAATTAACGTGGAATTCGCATACATGTAATTACTAGCTGGTATATCCATTCTTCGTTCGGGTGAATCGAAAAATTAAGCAATACAAATGTTTTTAATGTTAATATTACGTGAATTTCAAGTTAAACAAAAAGGTGCTTTTGTATATTTCATCTGAACAAAAAATAATATTTGTGAAATTTTAAGTATATAGGTCTAATAGCTGATAAGACTTTTTTTTAATTCTAACACACCTCTAACTCCCTTGTGGGTTAAATTTTGTAAATATCTTCCTAAGCTAATCTCTTCTCAGCAAAAGTAAGGTAGTGTTACAAATTGTGTGTAATGAATGCTTAAAATAGTGTAAATAATTTATATCTCGATATGTAATACGTTAATATTACTTTCTGTTGTACATTCTAAATATAACAACAAAAACGACGCGACAAGAAAAAATTGTACAATTGTAATGAAATTTCGCATGCAAAGACATTTATACCAGACATGAAATAATTAAAATTTGGTGTCCAATGAAAATGAATCATGGGAGCCGCAGCGCATCGGAACTGCGCACTCTGCAGGTGTCTATGAGAAGCGATTCAATCTGATGGTCAAAATTTTGTTGCATTACCATATACGTAGGATACCTTTCAACTACCGAAAAAATGCTTCACTGCAGGATTCGAGCTCATTAAGAGCGACTGTCAATGGATTGCAAGAGGCAGGTTGGGCAAATCAGAGAATCGCTCATTTTATGTGCCAAAGCGATGTGGTTATTAGAAGATGCTAGTAAGAATGGGTGGATAGTGGCAGATTTTAGTGCCATGATGGTAGCGGTTGATCTAGGACCCCAGCAGATCGGGGGACAGATTTATTGCCAGATAAGCTGTCACAGTGCCTGATTCATCTTTGTGAACCATCAGAAGAGCAACCCGCACACAAGTGTACACCATGACCATTCACAGACGACTGATACAGTAAAATTTACGCTCGTACCGACCACTACGTTAGCTGCTTTTCCCTCCAGCACACTGTTGAGCCGGATAACAGAGATGCTGGGCTCTATCAAGTTGGAATCATGCTGACAGGGGACGTATAGTGTTTAGCGACGAATCCCGGTTCCAACTGTGTCCTGACGTTCCTCAAAGTCCTGTTTGAGACGCCCAGGGCACCTGCCGATCCTGTTTTCGGAAGCTCTCAAACAGGAGTGATGGTCTGGGTTGTCATTTATTTGGACAGCTTGTGAACCCTTTTGGTCGTTATTAGAGGCACACTTACAGCACAGCGGTACGTCGACGACATTCTGAGAAATTACTTGCTACCGTTTCATTTAATGTAATCTGGCCTTTTTTTCAGCAAGATAATATCAGACCAAATACGGTACATGTGCTCTGCACTGTCTTACACTCTAAAACACTTCCTTGGACAGCCAGATCTCTCTCCAATCGAACGAGTCTGGGACGATTGGAGAAAATTTAACTAGAAACACTGCAGGAGACCATCAAGGTGCTTTAACACTCTATGCCACGTCGTGTGGCAGCTAACATCCAGGCTAGAAGTGGGTCAACACCTTATTGAACTCGTTACTTTGTATCTAAGTAACTCTAAAAGATCATTAAATTTTTCTGAAATTTTAATTATTTTCTATTCTGCTCATAGTCTTCCAACCCAACAATTTTCGTCTCTATCGAACAACTCGTTCTTCGTGAGTTTTTTTTTGTTTTGTTCAAGAGAATGTTTTTATGTTAAAATTGTAATGTTCGCAAGCAACACCATTCCTTACATTCAATGGAAACAGCAAAATGTTTGTGATAGAGCGAAATTCCCATCATTTTTGGTGCCCATGTTGGTAACTTGGCGAATGATTGAACGGTGGAGAAGTATATGATCTAGCACCACCTGGTGGGGAGTTAGAACAAAGAGGATAGCACAAAAATATTTCCACAAAAAATGTATATATGCATGCCAATTTTCATATTAATTGGTTGAATGGAAGCCATATATATAAACATCCATTTATATACAAAGAGAAAATGACACATCTCTTACGTAAACTCTACGTACACGAGTAATATCACAAAAAATCTCACACGCGTAAGATCATGGATAAAGGAAAAGGTAAACGAATATTTTAAAAATTTTACAAAACAAATGTAAACAAAAAAGACACTTTATAGAAAATTAAACTCAAACACAATTTGACTGTTGAGAGTTATAACAGAAATGATCACACGTGATACATGCACAACATTTGTATTGTGTGTTCATTCTGAGTACAATATTGAAGAATAGCTCTACAAACATTGCTCCCCTTTCCACTTGTAACGCCAATTATGGCTATTATAAAATGTCTGACAAAAGATTACTTCTCCCTTACCCTCCCACATACGCATAAGAATGCGCTTAAACACGCGCACACACATATATACACTTTTGAAAATATATTGGACACCCAGTGTTCAATGATGTACAGCGTTGATATCCATTATGTGGAACTGAAGATCTGTACAATGGACATGATGAAAATGAACATCGTAACAGTAACAGGCATCAATGACAGAATTTACTCGAAAAATGTGTGAATTTGATTTTCAATTTGCATCCAACTTTAAAACTTCACTCGAACTATTGGCAACGGCTAATTTTAAGCAGTCTTTAAGTTAAGTGGACGACACCTAAGCTGTCTTCATACCCTCAAAACTTCCACACCAAAGCAACGTAAGGAGCCTAGACAGACATAATGCGAATCAGCTCTAGTTTTCAGTGGCAGAAAAATTCTAACCCAAGATTCACAAACTCCGGCTGAACGTTCACGACTGTAAGCACTCAACCACCGTGTGACATACGGTAGCTGAGAGCTTGTGGTAGGGAGCCGAAGAATAAATTGGTTGCGTATTCAGAATTCAAGTACCAGTCCTTATGTTTCAGTTTTGAAACATTTATTATTACAACACGAACACACACAACACTTAGTATTCATTAAAATAATATCTATTTGGGCGATAGACACACCACTGATTTCGGGGCTCATTAACTGAGCAAATATCTACATAAACTGAGTGAATTCCCTATCGGTTAAGGTATCCGACTATGTTCGGGACGGTGATTTTAAAAAGCCGCATAAATGTATAAGTTTCTTGATATTTAGTGTTACTTAGTTTAGAATGCATGCATAAAATTGTTTTAAGGATATTTTGGCAAAAAAAGTATTTAAATACAATTCAAAAAATTAACTTAGAATAACCTTTTTTCAAAATGTTCTCTTTTTGTGAAAAATGCTTCTATTATAATAATATAGGGTGTTCTTTTTAGAGGTATAGAACTTTAAATTGCAATAAAACAACGATGTATTATTCGATTGACATGAACTTTTTTTATTCGAAGGATAATCTTGTGGCATTACATTCTAAATATGATCAAGAAAGGCGTAGATTCGTCGAATGGGCCCAAAACGAGATTGCCGTTGTTCCCGATTTTCATAAGCGAATTTTGTTTAGCGATGAAGCGCTCTTCTGGTTGAATGGCTACGTCAACAAACAAAACTGCCGAATTTGGAGTGAAGCTAATCCACAAATGTATGTCAAAACACCGTTATATCCAGAAAAACTGACTGTTTGGTGCGCTTTATGGGCTGGTGGAATCCTTCTTCAAAAACGATGAAGGCCACAAGGTTACAGTCAATGGTGATCGGTATAGAACCATGATTACTAACTTTTTCATTCCTGAATTGAACAATCATGATGTCCAGGAGCTCTGGTTCCAACAAGACGGCGCAACATGTCACACAGCTCGTGCCACAATCGATTTATTGAAAGACACGTTTAGTGGCCGCCTAATTTCACGTTTTGGACCTGTGAATTGGCCTCCAAGATCTTGTGATTTAACACCGCTAAACAATTTTCTGTGGGGCTATGTAAAGGCATTGGTCTGTGCGGATAAGCCACAAACGCCTGACCATTTGGAAGACAACATTCACCGTGTTATTGCCGATATACGGCCACAAATGTTGGAAAAAGTCATCGTAAATTGGACGTCCAGATTGGACTACATCCGAGTCAGCCGTGGCAGTCCTATGCCAGAAATCATATTTAGAATGTAATGCCACAAGATTATCTTTCGAATAAAAAAAATTCATGTCAATCGAATAATACATCGTTGTTTTATTGCAATTTAAAGTTCTATACCTCTAAAAAACACCCTTTATTATACCTGTATATAGCTCAGACCTCTGTACAGAGGGTCAGCAAGGAATTTTGAAAAAATCACATTATTTTCAGAGTTATTACCATTTGAAATAATTATCAGCGTTTTTTTCTGAAAATTTCTCCTGTCTGTTGTCGTAAAACATGGATATACCCACTCTTATGTTATATATTTCAAAAATTCTAGTTAGGCCTCTGTACAGAAGTCTGAGCTATATACAGGCAAAATATTATTATAATAGAAGCATTTTTCACAAAAAGAGAATATTTTAAAAATAGATCATTCTATGTTTATTTTTTGTCAAAATATTGTATTTGAATAGTTTTTTTTATTGTAACACTATTCTTAAAACAATTTTATATGCATTTTCTAATCTAAGTGTCACTAAATATCATAAATATTATCCATTTATACGCTTTTGCAAAATCAATGTTCCAAACATAGTCGGATACCTTAAAGCAGCGTTTTTCAAACTGTGGGGCACGTTACCATAGGGAGGCGTGATAACTCTATGTGGGGAAAGAAAGCATATCTCTCGAAAAGTTGAAAACAAAAGATTATTTTTTTAAAAAAAAAATTAGCCCCTCCTACAGAAAGAAAACAAAACAAAATGCACTCTGACATAATAAAAAATAAAATACACATTTACACTGATAGAATACACTTCTAACTGTATGAGTACTGCATGATGTATTTGATAATTAATTTATCAATATTAAATTAAAAAAAATTAATAATTACCAGTGAAGATATGGGCTTGTCTTATACAAAATATTATATACAAATTGTAATACCTATCTTGATAATATGTACGGTTTATATAATTAAATTCGTGTTGTTGCTTTTGTGTCAAAGAATATTATTATTGATTTCAATACATCGTTATTGTTGGGGGAGCGATGGAAATTGGGATTGAAAATTGGGTCGCAAGTATTGAAAGTTTGAGAAGCACTGGGTTAAGGAAGTTTCATACAAATTTTCTAATGCGAACAACAGTACGAACATTAACCAGTATCTCTCCCTAAGCAAACAGATCTAATGCATGCAAAACCTTCAATCATTTTGAAGGGATTATTGCATGTTCCTAACAACCAAAAAAGACAAAATTCCTTCGTAGTCAATGAGGTATCTATGTTTCCATTGCAAGTTTTGCTTCAAGTGCTCAGTGAAGTTTAACTACTTAGTTTTATAAGATATGAGGTGCACGGATATTGAAGACTCAGGGAAATCGTATATTTTGTCATATGGAGAATAAATCCGGAACAAAACAATGAATAATTTTTGATTTTCTCATCCGAAGACTTATAGCTAAAATCCTAAATTGACCGACCCCTTGGCGATAATTTTAAAAGAAAACCAACATAATGCCAAAGCAGGAGTCACAAATGCACAAACTTTAAGCAAACCATGGTGGGACAAAATCACGCCACGTTTGAAAATATAGGACGGTACTTTCACTGATGTAATAAAAACGTGAAATATAATTTGAATATAGTAAAAAAGGACTATGAGAAGGGCCAAAAAATGATAAAAAAATGACCTAGTTAAAAAAATTATGCAAAAATGTTCTCCTTTCTAGAAAAAAATCAAGTTTACCTTTTAAAATAAATGAAATGGAATTTTCCTCCCTCATCTTGCTATTGTGAGAGTAATTGCAAACATTCAGGATAATCTCCCTCTTTCTGAGTGTATTTCCTGTTTAGTTTACAAACAAAAGAAAGAACACATCTTTATGCAGAAAAATATGTAGATTTTCTCTCTTTTTTTTCTTCCAGTGGAATTTACAATTTAAAAGGATGTAATAAAATTATAGTTTAAAAGAGAACTAAAAAGCAACCTTTTACATTTAATCGAACAAAGTTGTAACTTAATCTTTTGGTCGCCAAATCTGAAAATGATATCTGAAATTAGTCGCCAGATGTGGGATGGGATCTAAAAATGGGAAGTTGTCAATCCTGATGATTCTGATTAGGACAATGGAACAAATTATTACATTATTGTATTATCATCAGCCCTGGACAAGTGAGAGAAATTTCGAATTAATTTAACCTTTTAAAGTAGGTAAACATTGACTTCAAAGATTCCGTTACATACAAGTGAAACTTGTAAAAGGGTGTTAAAAATAACGAAGTGGATGTTATAAACACTGCTTTCCTGGACAAAAAGATAAAACACGTGGATAAGTTTTTTCTGTTTTACGGTGACTAGAAATTATAACTACCATTTTGGGGAATTTATCATTATTTGTGGCACGAAATATATATATATATATATATATATATATATATATATATATATATATATATATATATATATATATACTGCTGGACAATTGCTAAGGACGGATAACACTATCATCCATAGCAACCACTAAATGAAAGGAAGCGCAAAACGTAGAAAATTAGAACAAGTGCGGGATATTAGTAAGAAGAAGTATGAGTATGCAAATTTTTTTTCCACGTCTGTTCATGACGTGATAGCGTTCATAAGAGCTTTAAATGTTTTGACGCGTGTGGACAGTTGTTGTTTCAAGTCAAAGTTTTACAGGAAAGATTTAATAGACAAACATAAAATTTTTTGCCATGTCTTCCCGACATCACATATATGATTTTATGCATGGCCGAATTATTGGAAAGATCGAAGAAGGGCGAAAAATAACAGATGTTGCCAGGGAGTTCGACATCGCTCACAACGTTGTTTCACGTCTGTGGAAGTCATTTAAAACTACTGGAATGTGTAGTAGACGGCATGGAGGAGGTCGTGTTAGAAGTACGACGCATGCAGAAGACAGATATATCGTCCTATCAGCAAAAGGGAACAGGCGCACCACAGCTCAGCAGGTGGCAAATCAGTTTCTTGCTGCATCAGGAAAGCAGATCTCCCGAAAAACTGTTGCCAGACGTTTGAGGGGAGGGGAGGACTATACGCACGCAGACCTGTTGTGTGTGTCCCATTGACCAGGCAGCACCATACTGCCTGTTTGCAATGGTGTCGTGAGCTTCACAATTGAACTGAACAGGAATCCGCATGCGTACTATTGTCAGATTAGAGTAGGTTCAGTCTGTCATCGGATTGTAGACGCCAACTGATCTGGCGCGAGAGTGGTACTGCTTATCGTCCAGAAAATATCCAGGAAAAGGACCTATATCCGAAATGCAGTATCATGGTGTAGGCCGGCATAATGATCAATGGCCGCACGCACCTACATGTGGTTGCAAATGGGACTATGACGGGCCAACGATACATTGATGAAGTTCTACTTCCTCATGTTCGTCTTTTTCGTGGTGCTGTGGGTGATAAATTTGTTTTATGGACGACAACGCAACATGTCATCGAACACTCGCTGTTCAGGATTGTCTAGACAGCGAGAAAATTCAGCGTCTCGTATGGCCAGCGCGTTCTCCAGATCTAAACCCCATTGAAAATGTGCGGGATGCTTTGGGAGGCAAGTTGCTGGTCGAAATATCCTCCGACAAACAAGAACACCCTCATCCGTGCACTTAAAGAGGAATGGGATAAATTGCCTCAACAGCTGCTGGATAATGTTGTGCAAAGTATGGTACGACGTGTGGAATGATGCATCACACTCTACGGTGGACATATCCCGTACTGATACCTTTCTTTAATGTGCCTGCTGACTTTTAGATGCATTGTTTCATTTATCCGTACGCAGATCAAATGAACATTTTTTCTTTCAGATATGTTTCACAGCTTTTGTATTTTCCAGAACAATAAATATTCTTTATTCTAATGCCTGAACAGTGTGACAACTATATTTTATCCTACTAGGCCTCATGTCTCGCTTAATGCTATGCTACATAACAATTTGTAAACCGTCCTTAGCAATTGTCCAGCAGTATATGTATATATATATATATATATATATATATATATATATATATATATATATATATATATATATATATATATATATATATATATATATATATATACTGTCGGCAAGGGGTGTCCCACAAAATAGCTTCAACCGATCGATTGGAGGATCTTTTTATCTTTTATGAAGACTTTTCTCGTTTTTGTTACACGTCAAAGGTCACCACGTTTTAAATCCTATGGACAATATGCAGGCTTTAATGAATAGTCACGTTCAAGATTTAACTGAAAAATGAATTAGTAGAAAACAGCATGAAATCTAATTGGACAATTAGCAGTGAATATCAGTTCAGATCTTGAACGTCATGAAATTTTAATACCAATGAAGGAGCACTAAATATAATAACTACTCACAATTTTTTCGTTTAGGTTTATATTATATATACTGCCTTATATCTTTATCTGATTATTTTAAACATTTTATGATATATTGTTTCTGAATGTTTGAAAAATAGTTCCTGGAAGAAACTTTATAATACGATATTATAACTTATTATTAAATGCTCAACTATAAAATGTATGGAATGTAATACTGAGCGTTAAATTTATTAAACATTTCTACTGAACAAACAACTGAAATAAATTCAAATCTCAAAATATTTGGTGATTTATTTTCCACTATTCTAATATTTTAAATTGGATTTATTCTCTTATTTCCTAGCTTCTGTAACACGCACTCTGAAACAATCTATGCATTCATAGGAAAATAATCTTAATGAAGTAGAACGAGAAAAACAATCCCTGATATATTCCTTTCTTCGCATGAGTTTCTTTGTAAGTAAATTGCCTCTGCTAAAAAATCCAGATTTATAGCTATTGTGCTCATTCATCTTATGTCAACTGGAGAACGCGACAGATACGAACGTGAGAGTGATCTTATTTTCCTGTTATTCCGCGGCATTACACTTTTGAACGATAGCTGTCGCAGTGCCTGATGGGAAAATAACTAACTCTAAATCTCCAATCAGGAAGGCAGAAAATACGAAAAGATATAGACCGTGCATCTCTCTGCATTTAATGAGGGCTTTATTTTTTTGTATGTTTTTCAATCCACTGTCATTCTTCTGGTTGAGTAATATGTATGAAAATAATTTTTGTGTGTGGTCATATTTCAGAATTTTAAGAATATTTGTATGTATCTATATGTTCAAGAAACAATGATCCACATACTTGAGTTGTCTATTTTTATCTTGATCGCTAACGCTTTTATTGATTAAACAATCTTAATCGAAATACGAATTTGGAGTTAAAATTCAAAATTAATGAGAAAAAATAAGGGTGATAAATAGAATTTATACTGTGTATTTCTTATAATAAAGAAAATTTTTTAACCCTTTTGTGGGCCATTTATTTCTCTTTTGAAATTCTCGCAGTTTCTTATGTTTTATTGACAATTAAACAATAAGATTTAAGGAAATATATTTATTTTGATGAAAATTATGTTTATATTTAAATTTTAGGTGTGGGAAGAATACTTCCCAAATAAACATTCACCGTCATAAAGGAAATTGAATTTAATGGTGATTATTTACTATGGAGAGATGAGAAGCATATTGCAATGCACAAGGGGACATTATACTCTGCACACATGTAGCATGTACTCTTTTTTGTCCTTTTCTGCTGGATTTCCATCGTTGTCTATTGTTGGCATATGATTTTCCACACTTGCTAAACGCACATCATCCTGAAGACACTTCTTTGCTTGGAAGCTAGCAAGTAATGTCCCCTCTTTTTTCTTGAAGTGTATTCATCTATTAGCTGACGAGCTAATGTTAGCTGGTCTAAAGTTCTATTCATTTTGTTCACTTTCCACTGTATGAAAGTGTTTATGATGGCTAGGTAATAAGAGAATGAAAGATATCGTGCCGCCATTTTACATATCTTCTTATTTGGTATCTTTATTTTCTTTTATTGAAGCTATCTACCCTTCATATGACATCGTTTACAGTGACCGCTTTTGGCGAAAGTACTTCTGCTTTAGTACCATCTGTTTTTGTCCGATTTACAGATGGCATAATCACTGGATTACATGCAGTAGTCAATAAGGTAAGCAACCTTATTATCTATCATCTTTATTCCAGCAACACCTTCCTCAATTA
Source organism: Trichonephila clavipes (assembly GCA_019973935.1). NCBI lineage: Eukaryota > Metazoa > Arthropoda > Arachnida > Araneae > Nephilidae > Trichonephila > Trichonephila clavipes. Next base: position 125,643 of record BMAU01008055.1, read on the forward strand.
GGAACACTGATCCACTTCCTTTGTGGCCTGACAGTCCCCACAGAAAATAGACCATCTGCAAGTAGATTTTTTTGCATGCCTAAGATATATGAAATGGTTATCATGAGTTATAAGGCGTTCTGTGTGTTTCGTATCTTCCATTTGCTTTGTAACTACTATAAATATAACTACAATAAAAACAATAGGCTCTGTATTTATTTCCTAAATATATTATTTAAGAACTAAATATTCTATTTTTCTCAAATAGTATAAAAATTGCGCCTGGCAATAGCACTTTTACATTTCAACCATTATTTATTATACTAGACAGTTACTGTACAAAATAAACGGAAATATACATGTGAGTATATTTCTGTATGTGAGTGTGTATTACATGAAAATGTATTTTACTAAATTTTGCAGTATAATCGTTGAGGAATACAAATATCACAACGAAACGGGAGTCATAGGAGAATAAATCTCACACAACGTTTTCAAACTTTCAAAAAAAAAAAAACAGAAGTGCTAATTCTATTCAATCGATCGAACAATAGATGACAGCAAAAAACTGAAGATAGAATTAGTCTTTCCATCGTTACAATAGCAAGGCCAATGTTTTATAATGGGTTTTGCGCTTCCTGCAGGTTTAAGATCATATAGAAGGGAAGTAATCTTCCCAAGGCCCACGAAAGGGTTAATAAACACTTAAAAATTTACTTTTCGTATCAATCCTTATCATAATCTTAACAATATAATAAACACGATCTCCTGATTAAATATAAACCATACATGAGTATTATTTTCCAAATTTAAAACTGAACTAATTAATCCTGCAATTGTAAGAAATATAGCGATATTTCGATGACAGATGCACATGACGGAAAGTCATTAAGTTCGTTTTAAAGGATAAAGAAAAATAATTTAATATAATACTCACTATGACACACTTTTTATCTTTCTATATAATCTCCAGTAACTTTGCCGCACTTATCCCATCGTTTTATCAAAGCCTCAAATCTGCATAGTTGCATAAAATTCTTTGGGTTGCTGTGTCATCCGCAGTAGGACTTTACGTTGAACGTTGTCGTCATCTGCAAATTGTTTGCCTTAACGATATTGTCTCTGCTGACCAAACAGATGAAATCAAATGCCCATTCGATTTTTTTGTATTCCTTGGTCAGTTGCTGGGGGACCTAACGTGCTCATACTTTTCGGAAATTCAAACGATCATGCATTATGCTAGATTCTAAACCAGGAGCACATCCTATTGCCATTGCGATACTTCCAATTATCACTGTTTGATCAGCTCGAATCAATTCTTCCACTTGTTGCGCAGTTGATTTTGTTGCAACCAAAATTGGACGTCCGATTCGATCTTCTTCAATAATTTTAGAACGACCTTGCAAAAATTTCTTCTCACAATTGTGTGTGTGTGTGTGAAAAAGTAACATTTCTTTATGAATATGTTTTTTATTCAAGTCTCTTTACCCACAAAATTCGAACCACAGCATACTGTTCTATTATCGTACAATCATCGTTGTTGTTGTTTCTAATGCCACCTGTCTGAAGTAGTCAGATCGAGTCCCACGAAATTCATCGTGGCAAGGGGCTAGAAGTACGCCTGTCGTTATCCTTGAGCACCATACAGGTGACAGTACGACTTAGCTCGGTGAAATTCCCCAAAGGGACGATAAATGGCGGCACCATCTATCTTCTCCTCCACAATTTCTGCATGGAACTGAAGGGGTGGGAAATATTCTCCAGTCCCCTGTGCTCGTGATTAAACCCACAAGACTTCGGACCCACTGGTTTAACGAGCACGTATTCCGTGTGTACTTGGAGGGTATTTGGTGGCATTGGGCATCAAACCCAGGCTTTCCGGTATGGAATCCGATGCACTAACCACTATGCTACCCACGGTCCACAATCATTCAGTAACATAGCCATTTTAGAAACTGCATTACGTAGGCATGTGAATACTACCTTCTCAATATGAATTGAATATCATAAAACTGTATGCGGCTGCCATCAATCACCATTCTTTGGAGATATCTCTTACTATTTTAAATCCTGCCATATGCATTTATGACTTAATGACTTATCCTCGTATTTCTAAAATTATACAAACAATTATGTATGTAATTAAAACATTTATCTGAAAACGACATTCTTTGAAAATATTACTATTGAAAATGTTATTTGAGATTTAGTTACTTAGAAATAACCAATTATAATACGTTTTGAAATAATAAAATTGCTATCCTTGCTCGATGAGAATATGAAAAAATAAGAACAATATGCTGAGTAATAGCAATTATATTACAAGCAAACATACTTAAAATTCTTCTTTACATGAGTAACTGATGTTTTACTGTACAAATGTTCCGAGTTGAATAATATATGAATTATTACATAGCTTCTTCTTCAGAACGCTATCATCAAAATTAATTAATTCCTTATTATGTTGAGATTCAATCCGATAAAAATAGTGTGTGTGAAAATTCTTCAGTTCCAGTTTGAGAATTGCACTCTGTTTGGTTGAACATATATAAGAAACTAATAATTTTCAATTTGATTAAATTTCTTGCATCAATTGATGTATTTAAAATTATAATTTTTTCCAGCATACAATAATGCTCATTATATTATTTTAGAGATTGACATAGAATTATAAAAATAGCTTATATAACTTTTGTCAATTAATTACATTTTTAGATCTGTTATTCAATTAATTAAGAATGACAAACATCGTTTCACGTTTCAGTCATTTATTTATGAAGTCTTCAACAGTTTCAATAGAAATTTACAATAATCAAGTGCAAACTTTTATTTTTAATCCCTTTTTTAAAACGAATTTTTATATCTTTCATATTTCTTTATTGAATGTGTCTGATGTAAATGAGATTTAATTGAAAGACTTTTTTTTTCTTAATCACTCATATTATTGAATAGTTGCCTCAATTAGATTTTATACAAATAATTTAAAATTTCATCAAATAAGTAGCAAAATAAAAACATGATAGAATAATTAATAATACCATGAGTTCGATTCAATGAGTTACCTTTATTTAAGTGTAAAAAACATTAGTTATCAGAACAAGTAAAATCACAAACGTATGTGTTCAAACATTTAAGTTTCATGAACAAAATATTAAATTCATCTGACATTTTCTAAAGTACAGGGTATAACGTTTATCAAAATACAAAGCCATGCTAAATATTTTTTTTGTGTATTAATGACTTCCGATTATTTAAAATATTAGGATCTTTATTTCTAAGCAGTTTGGCAAATTTTTAACTGTTTTGGAGAAAGTTTCTACAGGGTAGAGTTGATTTTTTTAAAAAAAGTATAGAAACACCAGATATATATTTGATTACTTTAATCTTATCTTTCGTTAAAGAATTGACTTATATTTTTTTAGATATTCTTCATATGCCATACTGGGTCTGAGATTTGAACCTTTAATTTTTTCTTCGTTAGTTGATTCAAAGTCTTTACTGGTTACCCATCAAGGGGTTGTTGAATTTGTTAACAAAAAATTCAATTTAGCTACTTTACAAATGTTTCTTTCGCCAATAATGAGCTAATAATTTAAAAATATGTTACAATAGGGACATATTTCTCTCCTTCCTACTGGAGTACTGTAAATATTATGAAATTTACGTGGATGCAGTGTTTGTTTTGAGAACTGTTTCTTCGTCAATTCGTTTCCTCTATGGAATATAATGGATCAAATGAGCATATGTAGAACGCGTAAGAGGTCACCATTTTATATCTATTTTTGTTGTTGTGCTGTCGATCTTTTTGAATATATAATATTTCAATTGAAGATTTCAAAAATTACCGAAGGAAAAGATTTAGAGTACTTCTAAAGAAGTTTATTTGTGCATAAGAAAATATGCGCTGTGTGAATTAACGAGAACATTTTTCTTTCAAAAATACATTTCAGTATGATATAGTGAAAACCGTTATTTATACGGAAATAATCAATATTTTAAGGTGATCAAAATTGTGGCGGGTTTTTATAGGTTTTCAAATGCAATGTCCTCCATTCTTTGCTTTGTAAGATTTGAAATTTGTCTACACTTATTTTATTTTATTATAATATATATAGATATATACTATATATCATCGGAAATATCATGTGTAAGAATATTTTTCTCAGCTCAGAATATCAGGTCAAGGTGGTTACATGAAATCATTATTTTTTTGAAAGAGCAAAGCAATATGCGATTCATTCATTGTGAATTTCTAAATGAATTCTAAGCTTATAAATATAGAAGTGGTCATATATTTGAAAAATTAGTTTGTTAACTTTAATATTTTTTAAAAAAAGTTTTGAATCAAACATTTTATGAAACCGCAGAAATAATTTGAATTGTTTGTCTTTTATCGAATTAATTTATATGTTGTATTTATATACGAAAGAAAATGTCAAATCTAATCCAGTTCTTAAGCAATATTAAGTGGAAGGTAGTAAATGAGCAGAATATTATTTGTAAAATTGTGATCCTTGTGTTCATTAAACATACAAATTTTATATCTTTTGGTTTATACAGCTCCGAATATTTCCGAATATTTTAAATATTTTTTTAAATCTTGAATTGTTTTTGAAGAGATAACATATAAAATTCGCGCAAAAAATTTGAATTGTGTATATGAAAATTGTTAAAAATTTACGAGCCATGCAAAGGTTAAAAACAGTAATATAAAAGCCACCTCTGGCAGCTATACAAGCCGAAATTCGGCGTGGCATCGATTATTAGATATATACCCTGGCGGGGATCCGCCATAGTCTTTGCATCTGCGCAGTTAATATACGGTTGCATGTCCCAGCGTCCAGACATGCTCTATTGGCGAAAAGATCTGGTGACCTGGCAGGCCATGGTAGGGACGTCATATCCTTGAAGACATTTTATTTTTGAAATCCTGTTTGTTCTTGATAGCATGGGTAGCACAATCGGCGTTAAAATAATCCTGTCAAAGTGCCTTGAAGGACCATAAAGATGATCGTGTGTTTGACACTGTTTGTGAAATTTTTCGACAATAAATGCCGGATTGGCCGGTGCGCCTGCACGTGTGCGGTGGTCATCATCACTTGAATCCATCACTGAAGATGACACGTCTCCAGTCTGTCACACTTCAAGTTGCCGAGGTCGGCAAAAATCCAGTCGACACTGCCTATGATGTGGGGTCAGTGGTATAGCGCGTCTTAGCGGACGTCGGCTCCTCAAGCCAACTTCGGTCAGTCGTCTCCTTATGGTTTCTCTTGATGGCACTGGATGTCTGAAAAAAGTGGCGTTGAATCGATGCTAGCGACGTTGTTGGTGCCGAAGTAGCCACTCTTCTGATTGCACGATCCTCGTGATCAACGTCCTGACCCTCCGCGAAACTCTACCTTCTGTGATCCATGTTGAAAAATCCGACCGAGATACGTCTATTATCTTTTGAGGCTATTATACGGCCCCTATCAAAGTCCAATGTAAATTTAGGCATCCTAAGTTTCAATATCGTCTATCAAAGTCATCCGTTTGATAGCCGTACGGCGCTCGTACTCATGCTTTTAAACTCTCCCAGTTGCGCAACTAATATGCGCATAGTTATTGTCTCATTGGCTTCGAAATTTTAATCATTTGCATATCTCTTACCAGACTACATTCTTAGTTTCGTAAGCTTGATTTCTTCTGGGTGCATATATTTTTTGCGAAGAGTGTATATATATAAAATATATTAACTTACTACATTTTATTTTTGAAATCCTTTTGTTCACTACAATCCTTCGCCTATTGGGGTTTGAATTTTAATTTTTGCTATTGTGCAGTGTTTACCCCGCCTAAAGTACAAAACTAAGATATAATCGAGAAAGTAAATACCGTAATTTGAAAAAAAAATACAGAACTATATTCTAATGAAATTTACTTAAGAATGTCCTTAGCATATAAAATGAAGGTTATTGGGTTACAGTATTCTGATATAACTTAGCAAAAGAATTAAAAATAATTAACTTTTCTTATTTTTTCTTAATTAAAAGTGTTATAATTGCAAAATTCATTAAAAGATTCAATTTCAGTAATATTGTTTCAGTTGCTTCAGATTTAGTAAGTGAACATTTGATTTCCCTTTTCACTGTAACCAAACCATTCTAATTATTGAAACCTTTTGAAGAAAGCTTTATCCTAAATGGAAAGGCTTAGACGGAAATAAACTAATCAGTTTGAGTCATTATTACTTTAAACTAATTGAAGACTAATTTTGTGAGGAATTATTAGTGTGACAATATATTATCATTCTCTTACAATCAGCAATAACACTTTCTTTGATGAATAACTTTATTAACATTTGATCCTCAGAATATTGGAGCATCGCTAAAATATATTTTTGTTCATGCTCATCCTCCCATTTAGCTTATGTATTCTGACTATTACTGGAACTAGCGCGAGCAGACCAGAGCCAAGAGATTTATTCGAGGCAGACACTGTGCATTTCGTGGAATTAATTAGCTATCAGCTTAATTAGTTGCGCTAAATTTGGGCGCCTTTAACTGCTATTACTATTAAATACGAATTTCAGAGGACGGGTACATTTTAGCATTATACGTAAATGTATTAAAACCCATTAACCTATTTTAATATTGTACAACTTTGAAAAGAGGATTTATAATTTTAGCAAATACTGCGTTTAGCGCACAAGAGGCTTAAAGTACTAAATGTATAGTTCATAAAAAAGTACATTAAACATTATACAAATAGTAATTTGATGTTGAGAGTTTTCCCTCAACATCCTATTAAAATCTGTTTTATTTATTAATACACACACACACATACACACACACACACACACACACACACACACACATATATATATATATATATATATATATATATATATATATATAATAAATTATTAAATTAGATCAAAACAAAACCCTCTATTTACCACTTAACTTCTATTAGCACCCAATTATTTCTGAAAACATATATTCGAAACAAAACACTTTCAATCCCAGCTCATTATTTTTTATAGTCTCCATATGTCACTCTTCACTTTCAAATCGAAATCATAAACTAAAAGGAGTTTTTTTTTAACAGTTATAGACATAAAAATATTCAGCTGAATTTAAATTTCTCTTGGAGTTCATTTCCTCTCAGTGACAGACGTATCGATTGCTTCCTGAATAAAACTGTTTTTACAAAAGCTTGATGTTGAATTAAAACATTAAAAACACTGCTATTTGTAAAAAAATGCTACACCATGAAGGAACCATCAGAATTAAATGAATTTTTCAGCAAATATCAATAATAGGGTGTTCCGTAAAATAGTAAAGTTTCAGATCCATCTCACATACATGGCCTGCGCAGCGCTCTCTGAAATGATGGTGAAAGTGATTAATTAGAAGGCAGTAGCGGGATGTTTGAAAATAGTCAATAATTATTTGTTAGTGGTGAACGTTTAGTGAGACCTAAGTATGCTAAGGATGAATTCTAACAACTTACGGAGTTTAAACGGGGGAAGATTATCTTGTGTGGTTGGTGGAAGGAAGAGAGGTGGGAAACCTCTGTGATCCCCAGGGTCTTCAAAATTGCGAGAGAAACGAGCCAAATCGTACTGGCACATGTTTGGTGCTCAAAAGAAAGGCTAACGACATGCGTGCATCTTAGCCATTTGCCATGATAAATTTTGCGGGCCTCGATCGGCTCTTTACCGATCAAGTGGCATTAGCAAGAACATTATATATGTATACGGAAGTCTTTAAACGAATGCGATTAATTAATATAAAATTCTGAAAGGCTTGCTGATTTTAGTGTGGGACCTGAACAGTCTAGTTTAAAATTACTGCGTTAGAGACTATGATGTAAATAATTCTGTGGAATAGATGGATGTATAAGTGGCATGACATAAAATTATGACATAAAAAGATTATCGCGCGGAAACTACAGGCACGTTTTTTTATCGTAAAATAAAAAAAAAATGATGATGCCATGTTTTTGTGATTGCAAAATGTACATTGGAGTGTATAGGATTTCTTTTTCAGAATTTCAAAACCCACCTTTTGCCGAAAACATGCTCAGTAGTGTACAGGTAAAGGTGTGTGAAAATGCTATAAAAGTGTAATTAATTTTTGTTAAATGCTACCACAAAAAAATGAAGTTTAGTCATTTGAGCATTCTTATGATAAAAAGTCAAAGTAATTTTCGTTTCAGAAATACTAGTAAATTGTTAATTACTAGTATTTAGGTACTTTTAACATTTAGAGTGCGATAAGAGTACACGTACTAAATAAACGGTGTTTTTTTAGAGGTATAGAACTTTAAATTGCAATAAAACAAAGATGTATTATTCGATTGAGACATGATTTTTTTTATTCGAAAAATAATCTTGTGGCATTACATTCTAAATATGATTTCTGGCATAGAGCTGCCACGGCTGACTCAGATGTAGTCCAATCTGGACGTCCAATTTTCGATGACTTTTTCCAACATTTGTGGCCGTATATCGGCAATAACACGGTGAATGTTGTCTTCCAAATGGTCAAGCGTTTGTGGCTTATCCGCACAGACCAATGCCATTAAATAGCCTCACAGAAAATTGTTTAGCGGTGTTAAATCACAAGATCTTGGAGGACAATTCACAGGTCCAAAACGTGAAACTAGGCGGCCACGAAACGTGTCTTTCAAGAAATCGATTGTGGCACGAGCTGTGTGACATGTTGCGCCGTCTTGTTGGAACAAGAGCTCCTGGACATCATGGTTGTTCAATTCAGGAATGAAAAAGTTAGTAATCATGGCTCTAAAGCGATCACAATTGACTGTAACGTTGTGGCCTTCATTGTTTTTGAAGAAGAATTCCACCAGCCCATAAAGCGCACCAAACAGTCAATTTTTCTGGATGTAACGGTGTTTCGACATACACTTGTGGATTACCTTCACTCCAAATGCGCCAGTTTTGTTTGTTGACGTAGCCATTCAACCAGAAGTGCGCTTATGAAAATCGACCATTATTTTCGAAATAAAATTGCACAATTTGAAAGCGTTATTCAGGCGGGAGTCTATTCATGATGAATTGCAAACCAAAATGAGAATAAATCACTTGACAGCTGTTAAATCGGTCGCCATCTTGGAAAGTAATGCCAACTTAAACTTGTATACTTTGAAAAAAAAACACTCTGTAGTTATAAGAAAAACACGCCAGATATATCTAATAGTTTCTTCAGTATTGTTTTTTAAGAAACATATTGTTGGAATTACAGTGCAGGGTGAAGAGGAAGGTGGAAAAATGTTTGGATCGGATTGATTTGGCAGGGACGGATATTGTTGCAGTGTGCATTGGACCATATCCTAACAAGTACTCATTTATCTCGACCATCAGTTTTTGTTACTTGCATTTAAAGACAAATCATTTTATTTTGAGTCTAAAATCCCCCCTTTAACCAAAATTAAGTCTCTTCTACCCTTTTTCCGAACTTTCAATCCTTCCTTTCATAGCAATGGTAAATTTTGATATTTTTTTAAAATCCCTTCTCTCGTAAACTCTATAGCATAAACATCTTTTCTGCGTAGTTAAGTTCTGATAAATATTACATTTTTCCATCACAACTGTTATCTACCCTAATGTGCACTATTCACGTCAAATTTATCACGTGGCGTCATGTGATGAATTATGTATGCATAGTAATAACAAAGTCACTCACTGGCTTCTAGTACCTTTCTTTTCTAGGAAGATCGAGTTCAGCTTAAAGGCTTATGGATCTAAGCTACGACATCATGGATATTCGTACTTTTTTTCACACAAAGGGACCAAGCACTCTCGGAGAGTTTAAATATACATACATTTCTATATAAAGAACATCATTCCCACCATGAAGAGAGTCTAGCATGTATGAAGAAAAAAGCAATTAAATACAAGGTCCTCAAAATGAAATAATGTAGGTAAATTAATTAAATACAAATTTTTAAAAAAATCGTGGTTTCTCCTGAATTTGTTTAAATTATAGCCCCATTGGGTGCATAAAGAAAGAAGATATAATACACACAAGCTTTAAAAAATAATGATGATACATTCGGACCTCACATAATGAGAGAGAACCTCTATTTTCCGAACCTTTCCTGGAATCAAAAATATTTTACTACTTTCTTCGTAAAATAGCCTCCAAAAAGCGAAATGTGTTTTCTATTTATCGAATATTTTCTCTAGTGATTCAATTTTTTTCTCACTATTTTTAAAATATTCCAGTATGTTTTTCAAATTATTCTCTCTTTCAGCCCATTTTAAGGTAATAACTAACCTTGAAGTGATATTACCAAGTGCTTAACTAACTTAAAACAATAAATTGTCGCAATTTTTCAAAGATTAAACTAAAATAAAATTAGAAGATTTTTATCAGCAACTAAATTTATTGACGCTTGTGGTAGTGCATGCTTTATAATATAGTGCATGTTTAAAATTACTAATATTAGAAAATGTCATTAAAAATCTTTTATTTAAATATAGATTGAAAATATAAGTTGTTAATAAACATAAGCCGTTAATATAAGTTGAAAATACAGTGTATTTCAGGACAGCGATTTTTTTTCATGTTTTTTATCTAATTGATGGGTGAGATATATAAAATACATAGACATTAATTTACAACAAAAGTGTGAATACGTACTTTTTTAAATACTATATAGTGTTTATGAACGCAAAATTTGTTTTTTGTGGCTTCTAAAGTATGTAGGACAAATCTCTATTTTACGAATTTTTCACATAAGGAACTTTTTTTCTGGGTATGGCAACTTCGTTATAAATAAAGGACCAGCTGTATTTTCAAATAAGTCCGTGAGCCCAAAGACAAAAATTTTGATTTGTAATTGCATTGGAAGTAATCTGGTTCATGGAACGTACAATAAAATAACGAAACAATATAAACAATACTACGGTGAGCGAACATTTTTTTATTTCAATAACATTTAATAATGCTTTAGAAAAGACAATATGTATAATAACCATGGGTGATGAATTTCCTGTGGGTTGTAAGTCCTATGTCTGCCTCATGAAAAATTATTGGATTAAGTAGTACGTAAGTTGAAAATACTATTTATTATTTCAATACATTTTTAATAATGTTATTCTAGAAAATATGCTAATTAATAATTAATTCAATACAGGCATACATAGTATTTGGTGTTGGGTGGTATTTAGAAAAATTACATGATATTAAGTGAAAATATATTTAAAGGACGATAGTAAAACTTATGGCGGTTTGTATCTCCAATGGATTCTCATCTGCAAAAGGTGTTTATTTTAAAATGAAATAGATATACTGTAAAAAGTGTACAGTTAAGTAATTAAATATGTATGAAACTCAGAAATGTGGGAAAATAGGGTGTTAACCTCAGGACAATATCTGCCGTCTTTAGGTTCATGTGTCGAGATGAAGCGTTGCTGGTAAAGCTTTATTATGCAAATGTGGAGTCTGTGACTGCCCTTCTATCGAAACACGGTCGACCGAATGGTTGAAACATGTAAGGGAATCTTTTCAGCATTTCGATTGTTGCAAGTAATGCGGCAATTTGAAGTAATAAGTTCTGTTCAAAATATGTCACGTAGTTGGAGATCAGCACTCATTATAATGGTGACAGTTTCAGACTAACATATCGATAACGAATCTCCCTCATTACTGCATGTAACATCAAAGAATCATACAATGGTTGTATATTAATGTCCCATTTCATTTGATTGACTGATTGGTTTTTCCGTCAAATGTTGAAGTTGCGTAAGGTCTATATTGGTGACAGACCTCTTAATTTCAAATTTCGGTCTAGTGATCTAGCCTGATACTCCACTATTAACTTCCTCGCCGTTGCAAAGTGGGGACTTAAGACTCAAAATATTTTGTAACATCAATCATTTAGACCAGCCCTGTATTATCCGTATCTACATTTACATATGTGTTATTATTATTTGCATTATGCTGTTATTATTTTCTTGGTCCGTTCTTTTACACTACAAGTCTTTGATGGCCCCAAGATTGAACCCAGCACCCTGATTATTTTGAGGCATAGGGATCTACATTAATAAGCATTGTATCATTTATTCAGTTATGTTCGAAATAAGTTTAACCTTTATTTATAAAAAAATCTGTTTAAATTCAATAATCTAATTCCAAGCCCCTTCAAAATAGATTCCTTGATCTACGATGCAGTATCTTAGATAATCACTGGAATAACGTTATTTATTTTCGGTTACTATTTTTCATTAAAAAGAAAACACCGACAATTATACATTGCTTTTCCTCATGTGGCAACAGTATCTTGGTGAACAATAGTTTCTGCAAACCAGGAAAATTAAATTAACCATTCTAGAATAACCTATATACGTGTACAGATTTTTTTTCCTTTAAAATGACCTTCTACGTTTTTTAACCCTGCACTTCTTGCGCAGAGTATGTCATACACACCACCTAACTTTTTACAAGACTCCATCTTAATCTTTTTTGAGTCATGAATAGTTTTTCGTGTAGCTAACTTTAAGATAAGAATCTTTGAGGGGACTTAGCGTGTAGGTGAGTTCTAAATATATATTTTGGATACTGCCTCATATGTCATACCCTAAACGTGAATCGCAGTTACAGTTCTAAATGCCTGAGCACGCTGTAATATCTTTTTAATTTTATGGCGTATTATTGTAGCTATGATGAAGAAAAGTGATATTTAAGTAATTTAATAGATACAGTACTTTCGAATGAGACAAAAGTCTCTTTGCGGGGATGATGAGGAAGAATCGAATGATGAAGAGTTTAATGGCAAGTATACGATTGCTCTACTGTAATCTATCCAGATAATTTAACTGAAGGAACAATTATCCTCCTTAATAAAATGACCTAATCATATTCAATGGCTAAAAATGTAATCATTAAGCCTATGATAATATTTTCATTGTATTATTGAATGTTACGACAGTAAATGCGCCAATTATTTTATTAAGCACTCATAAACCACCGACTAAACATCGAACATGACGCTGATTTCTAAAATGTTTTCGATTTCAATTTACAGAAGAATGTAAAGAATGTAGAAACCAGCAAGCACACACACGATGCTTCTGCGAAGTTAAAAAAAAGTAATTTAAGATCCAGTGAAAACATCGCACTCACATACACACTTTTGAAGAAGATTAAAGGAAGATATAAAGAATGCACTGAATACCCTAATAAAAAGGACATAAAAACAAAATTTACAGGTGAAAAGTGCAATAAACATATTGGATTTTATACTTATCATCTTTGTATGCAAATTTTACGGTAAAAACAGAATATAAACACCAATGGATATGAGATACGCTGTGCGTGAAATTCCGTTCGCTTTTTTCGCACGAGGAATGTTGGGTTAACAATTTTGTCACTTATTTAGCTAAGGAAAACTCTAATACATGAGAGTCAAAGTCAGTGACTAGGCCTTTGTTTAAGGAATAATTTCCTCTCACATGGGAAAACCCAAAATATTGGATTTTACCGAAACAGCGTTTCTCAAACTGTGGGGCGCGCCCTCCACGGAGACCGTGACTACTCTACGAGGGGGGCGCGAGCATATTAAAGGTCGAAAACAAAATTTAATTAAAGTTGCTTGTTTACTTTCAGTAAATTAATAAATACATATTCTGACATATTACAAAAATACACATTTACACTGATATATTACACTTATAAATGCATCAGTGCTACGCAATGTATTTTATAATTAATTTAACAGAAAAAGTTAAGAACAAGTTTATTAATTTCCAGTGACCCCCAAGAGCTTATCATATATAAAATTTTATCACTTATCTTGATAATTTGTTCTGTTTATAATTAATCCCTTAAGTGCAGATTAAAAGTTACACGATGCACTTCCCAATGTCAACCGTTTTCCACGTATGCGATGTATTGGGGTGGGGGGTGAGGAATAAAAAACCAAATAATCTGAAATAAGTAAATCCTTCGTTAACACTGTCAAGGTACTTTTATTGTATTCCAAGGCCTTCCAAATAATTTTATGGATAGCAGTGCACAGAAAAGATCGTACTTCGGAAAAAAATATATACGTCCGAGGCAAATAACGCACTGGTTCAGCAAGACGTTTATATACGTCGGTGACACTTAAGAGGTTAAAGTCGAATATAGAAGTTTTAGTGATAAAGTATATTATTATTGAATTCAATACATCGTTATTTTATGAGGGGGACGCGATGAAAGTTTTGATTGAATATTGGGTTGCAAATATTGAAAATTTGAGAAGCTCTGGGTAGACAAATCGGACGTCAATAGACTTCTAAAACTCTGACTGTACTAATTTTCTTCTCAAGGCAGAGGATAAAAGAGAAGAGAGCCTGCTTCTTCTTATTACTAGTACAGTTTTGTATTAAAATTCAATTTTAAATTAAACAAATGTTTTCTTGTAAATGAAATGTTCCCTAAGATTAGGGGGGTCGTCAGAATTTGCCTTCTGAGGCAGGAAAATAAGTTTGTACTATCTTAACGGAAAAATAATGTTTCGAAACAGCTAGTTTTCAATATTTCTTAAGGTTATTTTTGAAAACAGGATTTTACATTTAGTATTTTTGCTAGTTTCACATAGTATTGTTGGCAGGAAACTTTTTGATACATTGAGAAATCGCTTACTTATTTTCTTCTTTCAGTTTAACAATCTATTTAACCGTCAAATACTTGTTCATAATTATTCGAATGTTCCGGAGTGAATAAACCAAATGTTTTTTAATTCAATTTCTTTTTAACTGATTGGATAATCACTTTAACTTTTAATTAATTATCAGAGATAATTAATTACGTAACTCATTTATTTTAAGAAGGGCATTTCAGCCATTATATAAGCATATACTTTCTTAAAACAAAATAAATATTCTTGTTGCTACAATGCATTAAATATCCCAAGACAAACATATTACATGCCTATAAAGTCTAGCGCAATCAATTTGTGTGAAACATCTAAAAATTATTATTAACATTTATATTGACCTAACCATTATTAATTATCATCTTTTACTGATATTTACACATAAGAAACGAAATGTTTTTAAATATTAACCTTAAGATTTTTTTTAAAAAGTAACTAGACCTCTCAGACCTAAATTCCATCTAACTTTTATAGAGCCTGTGCTCGCATTTGGAAGTATCTACAAAAAGTTTCAAGACTCTATCTTGAACAGAAAAAAAATACTTATCGGTTAAAAACCACATTTTTAAAATTACAAGTCTGGGTAAAACACATTTAAAGTTTGTAAGGGCCTAAAACGCCACCCCATCCAGTAGTGTGGTTACGACACTCGGTTTGTAACCGAGTGGGCTTGGGTCCGAATCCCGAATAAGGTATGGATGTATCTTCGGGAAAAGAAATCGGACTTTCACCTGAAATGAATTCCCGTCTCGAAAGGAAAGCAGCGTACTTCTATTCTTCGCTGGGATCATCGTTTGTAATAAAATCTGTATTCTTCTATAATTGTGTTATTTGTTTCTTTTCACTATCTTACATGTTCCGTATGTATCCCAGTAACAAACACACGGAAGCAACAACAAGCGCATAAAACAAAAACTAATAATGCCTACAAAGCTATAATATAAATATGTTATTTTCCGACTTATGTTCAACACCAAAACACTGCTTTAATTAATTATGAATGAAGACATTTTTTTTTAAATTCAAAACATGCTTTTTCGTAGTATTGATAGCATTTGTTATGACAACAGATTATCCAGTTTAATTTTAACACAATATTTTCATAAAAGTTTGGAAACTCAAAGCATTTATATACAAAATAAATAAAAATTATTCAAATTTAAACTAAAAATTACAAGGTTTATTCTTAAAATTTATTTTTTTAAATTTCTTTTTCAGTTTTAAACATGTTTAGTTAAGAAAGTTTAAAGTTTGCTCGACTTTAAAATACTATAATATAGTATTTTAATGTTAACTATAGTGTAGTTTGGTACATCCTGGAAATATATGCAGTTTTATCTGAAATTCTTGTATTTAGAATGCTTGTATTTTGGAGTCTAATTGTAGTATCAGTTGAAAGCTGAATTTTAGGTTCATCATTTTCAGTAGTTTTTCATCTCTTCGAAATAGTGTTTCCCCTAGCAACCTGAGAACTTTTTGGCAGTGGCAGAAAACCAATTGGTTTCCTGATAGTAAATTTTGGTGCAAGCTTTCCAAATGCATGAACTATAGGATTTAGCAAAACTTTTTTTCAATATTTTAGGTATTTTTAGGGTTATGTTATGTCTTAATATGTTTAAAAAACTTAATCTAAAATGGTAGAGGTCGAGGTAGCCTACTGGTCGGAATAACGGACTTGTGGCTGGCGTGTCATGAGTTCGAACCCAGTACCACTGAAAACCCACCGTGTAGGGGAGCAATGCACGTTAAATCTGTCGAGAGCTCAAACAACGTCCCATTAGTGTGAAGTGGTAGTTAGAATTGGGGGAGCTCAGGTGTCGTCCTCTTCACGTGACCATGGTTGAAATTTACATTGTCCGTCGCCAAAAGCCTTCATGTAGTCGAACATTGCGGCGTTAATATTCACTCACTCACTCATAAAGCCTTAGAAGCTGAGTAATTATGAGCATGGCCTTATAACAATATTCATTATTGCTTGTGTGTGAGGAGGAATGATTGATTAATTATTCCTTAAATGCATACCTTTAACGCTATACAGCGATAATTCGCAATAACCGCAGCATAATCTCGTAAATGAGAACTTCGATCAAGTTACCGCAACTTATGGTCATCCCATTCTCCAAACTTCCACACCAGCTGAAGTAAGGACTTGGTGCCTTGATAACGTGCATCAAGCTTTCAACACAGTAATCAAATTTTCAGTGGCACCAGAAGTGAGTGAATGACAAAACAAAAGTATTGACGCTACACGCTCAAGACCATGCGTTGGATGTTGAAGTCTCTGTAATTGAAAGCACAAAAATTGGGTAAAAATGTAGAAACAAAGAGAAGTTAAAGAGCACCTCAAAGCTAAATACAAGGGTATACTCACTACCAGACTGACAAACTTGCAATGTGTGCAGGGGCTGCTAAGACGACTTTGAATCCATAGCAATGCAAGGACGCAAATTCCATATAATTCCAATATTAATCTGCCTTAGAAAGTGCTTGATTCATCTCAAACCTGTAATCGTTCTACACCCTCACGTTAACTGGGAGTGGATGTGGACATATATATATATAGTAATCTCTGTTAATATTACGACCTCGTCTTTTGACCGTCGCACTAATTTACGTGGGTGGCAGCGGTAGCCGAATGGTCGTCAAGGTATCGGATCGTAGCTGGCTTGTTACGAGTTCGAACCAAGTACCACTAAAAACCCGCCGTCTAGGGCAGCGATGCATGTAAAATCTGTCAAGAGCTCAAACATCCTTCCGTTGGCGTGGTGTGAGAGTTAGGAGAGGGAGTTCCAGCTCAGGTGTCATCCACGTCACTTGACAATGGTTCAAAATTACGTGGTCCGTCGGCAAAAATCCTCATGTAGATGAGCAGTATGACGTTAATATTCACTTAATCACTCACTCACTCTCTAATTTACGTGGTTTATTGACTATGGTTAGCACACCGAATACGGCCGCTGAAATAAGTTCAATAAATAATCCAACTATATCCATTATAATAAAACTTGAGGCTGTGTGTAGCCTAGTATTTAGAGCATCGGGCTCCAGCTCGAAAGGCCTGGGTTCCATGCCCGATGCCACCAAATACCCTCCCAGTACACACGGAGTACGTGCTCGATAAATCAGTCGGTCCGAAATTCTCGTGAGATGAATCACGAGTGCAGGGGACTGGAGAATATTTCCCTCCTATTCAGTTCCATGCCAAAATTGTGGAGGTGTAGGTAGGTGGTGACGCCATCTATCGTCCCTTCGGGGCATTTCGTCGAGCTAATTCGTACTGTCACCTGTATGGTGCTCAAGACCTAGACCAACGACAGGCGTTCTTCTAGCTCCTTGCCACGATGAATTTCGGAGTCCTCGTTCTGATTAGGTCAGACAGGTAGTATTAGCCACAACAATAATAAAACTTTTATATCATAGGGAGCCGAAAGTATATTAAATAAACTTAAATTTCCAATCTGATTAAAAATATCAATCAATTAAAACTGAATGCAATTATTTGCTTTAATTTTAACATTAGTTATAATCTTAGCTATTTTTACTAACCACGTATTATTTTAAAATTTATATGGATTACAATAATAACATTATTGGGAAAAATATATATCTTATCACTCTCATAATTTTCTTTTTAATGAAAAAATCATTAATTAAGTTTAACTATGTAACATATATATATATATATATATATATATATATGCATGGTTTTGATTTCGAGGACCTTTTAATTCTATAGATATTGACGATATGATTAAGGTTCTTCAGTTAATTTATAAAATATGAATTATATACTTCAATGAAAAAAAAAAAATTTGATATTCTTGTTAACCTCATTTTAAAAGAAAATTTCATTATATTTGATCATAATCTTTATAAACAGATCAAAGGATTACCTCAGGGTGGTCCAGCTAGTAATTGTTTAGCGAACCTATATTTACATTTTTTGAAATAGATCATGTTATAAATGATTCTTACTTAATTTATCGTTATATAGATGATATAATAATTTTTGGTAAAAATAGTGAATACAAACCAAATATTACATTCTACCCTGATTATCTCAAGCTCCTTAAAACTAACTTCAACTCTAATAGGGTGGAATTCTTGGATTTAGACTTGCATCTTATTAACAATAATGTAGTCAGTAACATTTTTGACAAAAGAGATTCGTTTAAGTTCCATATAATTAAAATTCATGTATGGAACAGTAATTTTCATATATCAATTTACAGAAATATCATTTTGAATTTTTTATTTAGAAATGATAACTTAACTACCCACAAAATAGATAAATACAATAATATAAAAAAAAATTTTTCAATGTTGTTTTAGATCATGAATACCCTTTTAATTTCTTGAGATCTTATATTCATCACAAATACATTAACCGTCTTGCTACTTCGAATTCCAAATCCACCACACAACAATAGGTTTTCATAGTCAGCATGTTAGTGGTCTTGCTGTGAAGATTATATCATAACACTCATATCACAGTTTACATTTTTTCCACACACATCTTAAACATCTTACACATTTTTGACAACCAACCAAATTAGAGCCTAGCAAATTTACATTTTTGACAATCAACCAATTCAAATTTTACCATATTTGATTGTCGTCATTCTATACTTGTCTTTGCTGGCTAGTTTAAAAGTCAGCTCAAAATATGTGTTTATGTTTTCGAATTTTTTAACTTGGTGAATAATTGACTTTCATTAATGGCAAGATGCTTGTTTCTCTTCGTAAAAAGCTTTGAGTAAAGAAATTTTGTTAAATTATTTTTGAAAGATACTTTTCTTATGTAATTGTTCTAGTATTTTTCTACTTTTTACATAATTATTTTGTGATTTTTCTGCATTAAGAGTTTGGGAGAGTTTGTTACATAATAGTAGTGATTGGTTTTATCATGCTCTCTGAGTTATACTTTCTCTGAAGCTTTTTGTTTATTTTATTTGGTTTTCCTACCGAGTTGCAAAGGGGGAAGGTTGGCGCCTTTAGTTTTAACCCCACTTATTCGGTCCTAAGTCCGAAATTGCTTTCTGACTCATAGGTTCTTCTTTTTTGTACTTCTTTTTTTTTTCTCTATAATTTTGTTCTTCATGTTCAGCTTTCATATTTTTATTACGTAATTTCTTGTTATGTTCTTTATCTATTATTTCTTGTTCTTGATAAATATGACATATTTCTTTTATATATATATATATATATATATATATATATATATATATATATATATAATATGAGGTAAAGTAAAATATTTACTCTGAATTGTATAAAAGCATTTATAATTTTAAAATGTGGAAAGTAATTAGAAATATAATTATTTGAATTATTCAAGCAAAGAAATTTCTAATAATTTTAGATACATCTTTGCAAAATGATCGCTATTTTTAATAAAAACCCACATTAATCAGAAAATTTAAATTTATTATTAGGAATAAAATATATTTCTATTAAAAAACAACTTTAAAATTAGTTTGATGAAGCTAGCAATTATTACATTTCTTATGTGTATTCATTGATATAGGCGTAAGTCAACGGTTTGTATTTAGGTATTTGCTGCCCTTGTACTATAAGAAAAATGAATGTTAATAAGTAAAAATAAAATTAAAATGAATATAGTACTCCTACGCATTCTTTTATCCTCGAATGCAATGCGGATTATTAATGTGCATAGTAATAATTGGAATTTTCTCGATTCTTCGTTTCCTGGGAAACACTTTTGCTTCTAATTAAAGAATGTATTAACTTTTTTCTTTCCCTCTACAAATTTTTTCATTGATTGTACTTTATTTTTTTTCACTAAACGCAGTTTCTGAAATATTACAGCCAATTAAAACATTCCCGAAAATCTTTCATTTCTTCACATTGTCTTAATTTAACTTTTGATACATATAACTTCAGTTCATTGGCTCCGGTGGCTTAGAGGTAGCGTGCCCACTGCGAAAGTTAGTGTTTCTCAAACTTTCAATGTTTGCAACCCAATATTCAACCATAATTTTCATCGCGCCTCCCTTCCTACAATAACAATGTTTTGAATTCAATAAAACGATACTTTGACGCTTAACCTACAACACGTGTACAAACGCCTCTCAACCAGTGCGTTAATTGCCCCGTACGTATATATTTGTCTTTCCGATGTACGATCTTTTCTGTGAACTGCTCTCCATAAAATTATTACGAAGGCTTTGGAAGGTAATAAAATCATATTGACAGTGTTTACGAAGGATTTCGGCGAATTTGCTTATTTATTCCTTTGCTACCCCTCCTTCCTTCCCAATAAACCATATGCGCTCGCCCACGTATCAACCGATTTTATTGAAGAGGTGGAGTAATTTTTAATCGACATTTAAGGGATTAATTATAAACCACTCGAATTATTAAGATAAGTGTTACTTTTTGCGTATAATTTTATATATGACAAGCCTATGGTGTCACAGGTATTTAATAAGCTAGTTCTTTACCTAGTATTGCTAAAATATTAATAAAATACAGTGCAGTGTGTATTATAATATATATACAAGCATATATGTTATAATACACTGCACAATTTATTTATATAAGTGTATTATATCTGTGATAATGAGTATTTTATCTTTTACTATATCAGATTATATTTTGTTTGTTTTCTTTCAATAAATTAATAATTTTTTAAAACAATATTTTGCTTTTGACTTTTCAATATGCTCGCGCCCCCTCACAGAGTTATAACGCCCCACAGTTTGACAAACACTGTCGTAAACCCAAAGTTGCGGTTTTCTACCCCGGCTGGAGTAGAACCCGCAATAATCGTACGCACGCATGTCATAAGATTATGTGGCATGTAAGAGAGCCCTTGAGTATATTCATTTGGCTCTGGCACTCTCAGCAAAATTGATTCGCGCGAATTTTTTTTTTTTTTTTTTGCATCCAATGAGATCTTCACTTAAAATAAATTAATTCAAGTGTCCAAATTTGGTAGCGAGGCCGCCACTAAATGGTGCCACCATAAAGTGGCTCTCACATTTGGGGACTTGCCTTGTCTCCAAAGGCTAAGTTGCTAAAAAGCAGTCCCAATGAGGGAAAAAATCGTTGTAAGACATACAGAGTTACTTACAAAAGTCTGCATATACCCATGAAAGCTACATCAGTTTTAGAATGTAACACAATGTTATGTAACAGAAGTCATATCACTGTTAGGTAGTACAGAAACTATCTGGTGAAGTTACCAGGATTTTCGAAGCACAGAAAAAATAAATTACAATTAAGGTGAGAAGGAACCTCTCTCTCTCGATACCAACAATGTTAAATTGCTGTTTTCGATGTACTTTTTTTCTAAGTCTGTAATATGAACATGCTTGAAATTTTTCATACAATTAAAGTACACCTTTCTCATTATACGGAAATGACTTTTTAGCTAATTTTAAATGTTACATATTTTATGAAATATTTTATCAAACATAGTGAAATGTGACCTATTTTTCACATGAAAAAATGTATAAAATAAATTTTTGAGAATCTTACAAAAAGCTCATTTCAGCATTTATTAGCCATCATAATAAATATAGCATAAAAAATTTACATATCTGTGAACAGTAGTTTTTCAGAAAAGGTGCAGCGAACATCAAAATTTTACACTTTGAGATAAACTGATTTTAATGCATACAGTGAGAGTTCTAATTGTCTGGGAAATAAAAAAAATAAAAGGCTCAATATTTACAATAAACTATACATGTTTTGGTTTATATCAAACATTCAACTTTTAAGCAAAAAAGAAATACTTAGTTTATTTTTTTCGGCATTCAAATGGGTGTGGTCCAGTTTCAACGATTATTTAAAAGTAGGTTTTAAGGGCTTCAAATTACCCCAGTGGTTAAAGTACGGTATTTTTGAGAGGTGGTTAAAATCTATACAATTTAAAAATGTAAAAATCTAAAATTGTCGAAAAATAAAATTTTAGCTTTACAACTCATCTTAATTGAAATAAGCATGACACAAAATTCTGCGTACAGCACAAGCAGAAAAATATTACGTCTAATGATGTACGCAATAAAATTCATACGTTTTTGCATCACTTTTCGTAGCGCTAAATGTCTTTAATCTCCTGGATCTCGACAAATCAAGATTTCCTGTTACATCAGGAATTATTTTTAATCACGCTTGGCACGTATTGCATTTTGAATCGTTCTGGATGTACCAACTAAACTTTATCTGTACTGAAGTTTTTAGTCACATTTTTTTCGAGTGCGGGTTTTTATTTGTTTAACTCCTTCCCGGCTTTTCGAGATGATCTGGGGCAGGCGAAACGTACCATTCTGACATATCCCGAGTGTAGCTCGGGCACTGCGGAAACTTACACGGTGCAATTGGTCAGTCTCGAATTATTTCACATGGGCTGTTTATGGATTTGAATAATTTAAAAGTACCACTTGGTGGACTTTTCTGCAAAAAGAGGACGTACTTCAGCTGAACAGCTCCTTCCACGCTTGTCTGAAAGACATTTTATTGACTACATTCCCCCAACAGAGCACCAAAACTAACCCAACACGATAGTATATTATTCCATGCTCAAAGAAAGGCAGTAAAGAGAAGAAGTTAAGAAGAGAAACACGATTCTACTGTCTAGGATGTGAAGTCGAGTTGTAAGAAGTACCGTGTTTTCAAACTTATAGTACACTTTCAAACATTTATTAATTTCGTAACCTTTTATGTAAATTAAAAAGATGTTAATAAAACCTTTAATTCAAGATAAAAGCTAGGTATTCTAAGCTTTACATTTGTTGTTAGTGCTAATTAACCCCAAAGTCTAATGACTTATGCCATACAAAAAGCCAACTTTACAGGTAAATTACTCATTTAGTTATATAGAGTGTTTGTGACGTCTTACGCGTCTTTTCTTTAACAAGTCCTTTGGGTTCTTTGGGCCAGAATAAATGGCAACTCTTTTCCAGCCAAATACAAGAAACGAGAAGTGAAGAGATGCAAATAATTTAGGATAAATATAGGATCTTAGAGTAAGCGTGATGGCAATGTAATGGTAGTGTAAAGGAATGTTAGACAATTAAGGTGCGTTGTGGTATTGGATGATTATTGAAGTTCGTCGTTTAAAGATTCAAGTTCTACGTGTAGTGGATAAAGATATTGGTGATCGATTAGAAGTTAAACGTAAAGCTATTTACCACTGCAGATAAAGACAAGTTTATTACAGAATAAAATAAGGTAGGATTGATTACTGATTATTATTATATTTGAAGATTAGGCGGTTCAATTATTGAGATAGGTCTGAATTATATTGTGTGTTGCGTATTGCGTCATCGTAGATTCTCTCATTTATAATATTATATTTGTTCAAAGTTTAAGTTGAATATCTTAATAAAGTCATATTAAGATAATGTTTGATTCTAGTTCTTATGATAACCCTACACCTCCAACTCACGCTGATACTTCGGGGATGTAATTCCAAGGGGAGGTACATCACATGTTTAACATTAATTTTTAGGAAAACTTATATTTAAATGATGCCATTGTGTTTTAAAAGATACGTATGTTTGAAAATATGCATTAAAATTTACATTTGTTTTATTGATTAAAAGATGGTAAATATATCTACCATTCTTCCAAAGTGCATCGTACGTTTTGGATTTTTGTTTTGCTGGAAGACCTACTCTTTGCTTAGCCGCAAATTGTAGCCATATATATTGTTACACATTAACTTTAAAATATCTTCAGATACTGAAGCCAACCCGTAGTACCTTCAATAGACACTAAACTTCCACAACCTGCCAGTGACTGAATCCAAGATCTTTATGTTCGTCTTTCTGAAGGCAACATAAAATCTGGGATAGCCTAGTGTTCAAGGTAATGGACTCGTGATAAGCGTGTCATGAGTTCGAGCCTATTACCGCAGAAAATCCGCCGTATAAGGAAACGACGCACGTTAAATCTGTCGAGTTTCAAAATCTTTCCATTGGTGTGGTATAGAAGTTTGTAGAGTGGGCTCTAGCTCAGGTTCTGTCTTCGTCACTTGACCGTGGCTCAAAATTAAGAGGTTCCTCACTAATAGCCTTCGTGCTGCTTTATATAGTGACGTTAAAAATTTACTCAGAATTACGAGACCAATCGACAAAAAGGCCTATTGTAATACGACAATAAGACATTCAAAATACGTAACAGGCCTATGGTAATTCGACAATGCGACATTCAAAATACGACCTTAATATGCAATTAGTAAAAAACTAGAATTTAATGTAAAATATTGCAACCTTCTAAAGTTACATTCTAAAAACAATTTTTTTTGCTTAAAGTCCTAACAATGAGCGCCTTATTCGATGTACAAATCTTTGATAATAAGGATTTATTTTTCTAAAATGTGTATAACACCTTTGGGTTTATCTACGCATACCCGAAATATTTACAAAAATGTGTACATAGTTACATAATATTTGAAAACTATAACAATAAACAACTTCTGAATAAGGGCACAAAATAGAAATCATATCCTTTATCCTCATGAAAAGAACTATTTTCCCCTCAGTGTAGGATTTGAGAGAACAGAGTAACAGATTGCACATACGGCAAGACTCACAATAAAGCAAGAAATCTGGGATCTGCAGTCGGGACTTAATCCGGGTCTCTTTTTATCTCCTAACTTCCAAGAGAGGGATAATCCTCCCTATCGCCTGCGTGCTGGAGCAGAAAAAGCAGCCAGTGCCAGGATTTAAGAGATTTCTGAAGAGAAATGGAGAGAGGAGTCCCCGGAGATTTCACTTTCTTCACGCTCCCCTAACTTCACTCTGACCTCTAGGATGAATCGTCGCACTTGACCGGAATTACAAATTCAGACATTGGGAATGGATGTTAGATTCTGGAGGCTCTTTGTAAATCTATTGTAGATTAGGTGTTGCAGTAAAATTTTACTGAGCTCAATAATAATAATGGAAAAGGAAAAACCGAATTACTGAAATGGATATTAAAATTACATACACAGGTTTCAATGGAATAACACGTTTAATTCGTACCTTGCTATATCAAAATAGTGTTATTCGAGACTTTTTTTATTTGGGTATTTAAATAAATTATTTTTTATATATTTCTTAAGTTTGTTATGTATATATATGATATATAAATGAAGACAATGCGTTCCACGTTATATCGAAATAAAGTCTTAAAGGTGTAAATTTTTATGTAGGCTGAAATTTCTTTCGAATAAAAGCACAAAAATGAAAAAAGTAAGCTAACTTCAAGTTTTTAAATAAAAACAAAATTTTATAAAATTTAAACATTGTGAAATACAACAAAAAATATTCAACAACAATTACTATTATATTATAAAAATAGAAATGAGGCTTATATATTAGGATAACAAAACTAATTTTCATCATCAATCTTATCAGAAATTACAGCTAATGTATTTTTTCCCCTCAGAGTTGTTTGAAACTTCTTTTTAGTAGTTATTTCTCAATCATTATGAAAGTTATATCATAGTTACAGTCATCTTCCTTGTAGTTGCCTGTTTCAACCTTATTTAAATTCTTACAACGAGAGTTAAAGGACTTTTCAATTATCTTTTAAATTTTCTGCTATGTACTATTGAAAGATTTTTTTTCAAGAAAAAAAAATTCTATTTTTTTTTTATTTAGAGCTATTTTTTTAAAGACAATGAAGTAAAATCTAAAGTATATTCAAATTTACCAAAACGTTAGGGCTTATTTCACATTTTCATATTGAAAAGTTTATAAAATGCATGGCGATCGTAACAATAAACAGGTAAAATTTTAAAAAATGTTTTTTTTAGAGCTAAATATTTAGTTCATTATCTTTATCATACTTGAAATATTACGTATACAAAATATGTAAAATCTTCAGATTAAGAGATATGAGGTTTTAAGTAACATAACTTTGACAAAAGAAAGAAATTCAGTTTTTGAAATAGGAGGCTTTATAAGTAGCATAACTTTGACAAAAGAAATGCACATTCTTCAGTTTTTTAGATATGAAGTTTTATATAATTAACATATATATATAACTTTTTGATAAAATAAATGCATTCTTCACTTTTTGAGATTCGAGTTTTTAAGTAACATAACTTTGAGAGAAGAAATACAGAGTCTTCATATAAAGTTTTGATTCTTATTTAACTAAAAAAATGCTTAAAATCAGACATTTAATATTCGCCACTTTTATACCGTAAACCTTTCCCTTTCTTTATCGTATCAATTATTTTTGTTTCGGGCTACTTAATTATTATTTTTTTACACAAAAAGGCAAGAATAAATTTTTTAATTATGGTCAAAAATTGATTCAAAGAATTAATTGTAGATAGATATCACCACCTCTTGAAATTTCGCAGTTGATATCTGGAATTTTCAACATACTTTTAAATCAATTATAAGCTTTACATGAACGAATTAGAAAATATTTCCTTTAAAAATTTCAAAAAACGTTTAATTAAGAATTTTATTTGTATTTTTATATAATTTACCACCTGGCAGAAGGAAATTTATGTACCTACATATTGTGAGGCTACAATACTTAATTACTTTAAGTTTGAATTTCGCACAAAGAAACATCTAAAACGCTTTTTGCATCTTTTGAAATTGATTTTTGTATCAACACATATGACCTTGACTTAAACACTTTAAGCTTTTAATGAAAATTTTAAAAAATTTAAATTTCTCTTAACTAATGGGCCAACTTTTTCTTCGTGTGTGCTTTTTTTCCCTTCTGCGTAGTAAGGATTTATTAGATTATAGATTTCCATTTTTTCTGATTTTAATAAGAAAACTAAAAAAAAAAAAAAAGTGTTGCTTATCATTTTTTTCTACCTACATTCTTCTTTCAAGAAGAATATTTATAATTCTATTTCAAAAGTTAAGCTAAATTTTATTAAGCGAAGGTATAAAATGAAAGAAAAAAAAGTCAAAGGAAAGGAAATATCATTATCTTTCTTCCTTTTAATTTTATTCTAAAAAGTCTTGCAATGAAAGTAGGTCATGAAGATTTTTAAGAAAGAGGTACAGAGTGATAGATTTTTTTAGTGAAAACTACTGTGAGATAAATAATACTTTAATTGAATGAAAACTAATTTTTTAAATTTATTAAGCGTGTATGTATTGATGAAATTTAGATTCTGTAATAAAGTTAAAAATAATAGATTTTACTGTTTGTGTTTTGAAATCCTTCACTTTTAAAATTACGGGGAAAATAGAAAGGACAGTTAAAGCATATTGAATTTTCTATTTTAGTTTCCCTTAGAGCTATTAGAGAAATTTATTCAGATATAACTTTTAATAAAAATAAGTGTTTCTAATTTTTCGTAACTGAATAACGGAAATCTTTATAGGAAGAATGAAATTACTGGAATGAAGGAAGACAAATGCTGAAACTGATAAGTTTTTATACCAGCCAGTAATGAGTTCAAAAATGGTTTTTATTATCATACGTGTGAGCTTTATTTTCCTCTTAGAATATATTATGTCATTTTCATCTAATTATATCATACTTTTAACACAATTTACTTAGTCGTAAATGTATTGGTAAAAAAAAAAAGTTCACATTCATAGATACCTGATTTAATTCTTTCTTATTATTTCATTAGGGTTGTTGAAAAGCTAAAATTTGATTCTTTTGACAATTTGAAGTTCTTTTATTTTCAAATTGTATAAATTTTAACCTTTCTAAATATACCTTACTTTAACTTTTAGGGTAATTAGAAGCCCTTAAGACATATTTTTAAATAATTCTTGAAACTAAACCACGCCCATTTGAATGGCAAAAAATGTAAACAAAGTACTTCGTTTTTAATTAAAAGAACGACTGATTTAAACCATAGCATGTATTTTTTATTGTAAACTGTGTCTTTTATTTTTTATTTCCTAGCTGATTAGAATTATCTTTATGTATATATTAAAGTCAATTTATCTCAAAATGTAAATTTTGATATTCGATGGACTTTTTCCGAGAAACTAAATTTTTATGATACATTTATAATGATGGCTATCATATACAGAAATGAGCTTTTTGTAAAAAACTCAAAAATTTATTTCTCACAAATTTTGTTGTGAAAAATGGGTCAAATTCCACTATGTTTGATAAAATATTTTATAAATTATAAAAAACTCAAAATTATAGCTAAAAGGTCATTTCAGCATAATGAGAAAGGTAAACTTTATTTGTATGAAAAATTTCATGCACGTGCATACAACAGATTTTGAGAAAAGGTACATCGAAAATAGCCAATTTTAACATTGTCGGTATAGAGAGTGAGAGAGGTTTCCTACTCCCATTAAGTCTCTGCGTTTAAATTGCTCTTATTTAGTCCCTGTTACTTTGCTAATGAAAGACAGATAACTAACATTATTTTTTGTTCTAATCTAATCTTATATTATAGATGAAATGAATGTTTCTTCTATGGATTACTGAAAATATAATAATATGGGAAGTCATGTACATTATGTTTTGTCTTTATTTGATTCCCTGTAAAGCAAGACTTCTTGGTTTTTACTCTATGTTTTATATGACATATTCTATGATCTTTTCGAGGTGATATGATTAACTATGTGTTCAAATTATATATTGGAATAAGAGCTGCAATATCTCAGCAAACTATTACAACACGCAGTATTGATCAGTTTCGTCAACATTATACAGGGTGCTTCCAAATTCATGGTACAGACTTTAAGGGTTGGTATAGGGCACTATAACAATCATTTATTGAATAGAAATGTATGGGCGCAAGTTACGTGGTAAAACGCAAACAAGGGGAATACAAGAAAAGAGAAATTTAGCTATGGAATGGTTGCTTTGAGGTTAGAGGGCAGTAGATGTCTAGCAGTCTTTCAAAATGATGCATCTCAGTAGGCGAAAGCATCCTCCTTCGTAATTGTTCTGACGTCTACGATGGGAGACTTCACGTATGCCGAAATAGCAGACATACATTACATGTAGGGCCGTACAAATGGTACCGGCAGAGCGGCTATAGGAGTTTATAACACGCCTTTTCCTGATCAACGAATGTCGCATCACTGAATTTGTCAGCGATGTGAGCACACACGTGATGAATTGGGCTGAGTCTCGATTACTTTTTATGTGGACATCCAAAGAATCTTGTCTATGGGACTCCACTTGACTCAGGTGAGAATCTCATTGCTTGAATATCCGAAGCTGCAGCAAGTGAGCGTGAAATACTTGCCATCCATGAACGTGTACATAAATCGCATCACCGACACTGTGAAACATGTATCGCTACTGGTGGACGCAATTTCGAACAGCTATCATAAACATTTCACTTGCCAACGACACTTTCAATAAATCATTTGAGCGGGTGTTTCTGCCTCACTGCGTCACTTGCGCTCATACATTTATGTACAATACATGATTGTTACAATTGTCTTCACCTACTCCTGTAGTTTGTACCTTGAATTCAGGACCATTCTGTATTGGGTTCCTTGGATAGTTCACGGCAATTGGGAAGGAAAGTTTAAATGCAGCACACTTATAATTTAAAGAAAAAGGTACACAAAATGTAAGTCTCATTTTTTTCCACGACATTTCTCGTTCTATCTGGAAACCTAAAAATGTTGTCCTTCCGAGAATTCTCAGGGTTTTTAGTGATATCTTTTTGTACTTCAATATTTTCTCTAATGTAATCTTGAAAACTTTCCATTAAGGCGGTTTTGTAATGATCAAGTTAAAGTAAAGCATGCTTAACGCGCAAATGCTAAAGATGAAGCACCAGTTTACACGACGTAATACAACAGTCCCGACAAACTACTATATATTTTTATGCATTTTTTTGTTTCTTAATATGAAAGAAAAATCGTTTAACACGAAAAGATTTCCCTTCTGGAAATGAATAAAATACGGAAAACAACAGCTTGTTTGGACTTTCTTATTGTATAATCAGAAGAATTCATTGTAATATATGAGATTATGATAATGTGTATACAGTCTCAATTATGGCAGAGAAAGACATTTTGGAGTTATTTCAAAGCTCAAAAAATATCATTGATGCAGATTCCGATGAGGAAAATGTAATGAATAGTGCACACAGGTTCTGTTCCTACATCATCCAAATTGAGAACGTTATGAAACGTATACGGAGTTATTTAGACGCACATTCCAATGGTGAAATAAGTAACAAACTGAATTATATTGTACAGTTTGTTTACAACTTACTTGATGCTAAAAGACAAATACAAAGAAAAATATCCATTAAAAGTCTATAAATGTTTTTTCCCTCTAAAGAAATGTGTCGTTGATATAAGAGGGATTTTTTTGCAATATCCTTTGACACGAAAAAATAATTTAGTCCCCTCAGTTTCGTGTTAAACACTTTTCCCCGTAGATATAAAGCTGAGGACTCAAGGTCTTGTGGATTCAGTAGATGAGGTAAAACATCCCAACTGATCTCTAGCAACTTTCTTCTAGTTGCCAATGTCAAGAAACATGACAATTCATGCCAATGTCATTTTTGTTACAGTGCCGTTTTTTAAAGAAATGGTTGTCACGAGAAATTGAAAAATGCTTATTAATAAGCAATGTCATAATTTAAAATCCCAAATAGGAAATTTTTATTATAAAATGATGAATATGTTGGTTTTTTATAATACATTTTACATCAGATATGTTTCGATTTTCCCATTTAAATTTCTTCCGTTTGTCAACCATTCTCTTATAAGGTACGGAAAGAAACAATTTAAATAACCAAATGTTGAAACGTTTCTACCATTTTGAATGTTTTTCTTACAAAAAGAATGCACATAATAAAGATTTGAAATCTATTTTATTATTTTAAATTCTAACAAGTATTTATTGTTATATATATCTATATATATATATATATATATATATATATATATATATATATATATATATATATATATATATTGGTTTGTCATGGTTTCATGTTCTTGGTTCTTTCGATTTGATTTTAAGATGTTTTAGGATTTATTAGTCTTATTTTTAAATTATTTACTATATATATATATATATATATATGTATCTTTATATATAAAAATCTTCTGTGCGTGTGTTTGTCACTAAACTCCTCCTAAACAGCCTAACTGATTTCGATGAAATTTTTTGTGTGGGTTCAAGTAAATTCGAGAATGGGTTAGATTCACAATACGGTCCAATATTGAAATTAGTTAAAAATATATTAATTAAAAACATTCAAAAAATACAACTCAACATTCACCTGCATTGTTGTAACAACGCTATTGTTATAAACACACACACAAGTAATATAAAAAAAAATTAAAATCAATTCCTACTTAGAGCAACTAAGAAAAAAATTATTTTAGCTACTTTTTATTAAATATTTGCAATTTATATAAATAATATGTATATACGTATGACAGAATCACAGCATTAAGTGGTAATTAATTTTTATTAATTATCATTAAAGTATCGTATTGTCATCCAAAACAATCGTGTATATGAAATTTCCTTTCAACTCAATGGTTTAACACGTGATAAAGAAACCTTTTTAAATTTTGACATAAGTCGCCAACGTGGCTGTATTTGTAATTTTTTAAATAATTAGTTTTAATCAATTAATTTTTCTTAATTATAATTAAATTATTGTATTGTCATCCAAAATATTCATGTAGATTACATTTCAGCTCAATTGAGCGCTTTAAAATGTATTTTATTAAGGATTGAAAATTCCACCTTGTTAAATAAATAAATAAACAAACAAATAAAATATGCATAGAGATCGTGAGCTAATAGTAGGAATTGAAAAAGACGTAAGTTGGCGTCGAAAATTGATTTTCAGCCAAACTGGCCAAACCCGGTCTTTATTGTTACGAAAATGCAGACAATACACGCTTTTTAGCGTTTTTAATTAATATCTTTTCAAATAAATGAATGATGAAGTAGTCAATTATCCTGTAGAGTTTTTAAATTAACTGGATTTATATACCGAGAATGCCACCACAGAATTTGCGATTGAAGGTTGGCTCGCCCATAATTTTGCTTCGAAATTTGAACGCACCGAAATTGTGTAATGACACGCGATTAGTCATAAGAAATCATGGGCAACATTCTTGAAGCCACTATTTTAATTGGAAAATTTCAAGGTGAAGTTGTACTTCTACCACGGATCCCAATGACTCTTTCAGATTCACCTATACAATTTAAACGTTTACAATTTCCAGTTCGCTTGGCATTTGCTATGACTATTAATAAGTCACAAGGTCAAACAATGACAATGTGTGGCTTAGATTTAGACAACCCTTGCTTTTCGCACAGCCAATTATATGTTGAGTGTTCCAGATTTGGAAATCCATTGGATTTATTTGTTTAAACCCCTCAAAGATTAACCAAAAATATTGTACATCTAATGGCATTTGAATAAATTAAGTTTATGTACAATTTAATAAATATACCTGTTACAAATTAGTTTGTCTCAACTTTTTCACCTTTAATTAAAACAAGTTTAAGTTTTTATTCACACAGCCTTTACATTTAACTTCGCCTATAGTATACACATACTCACACGCTATCGATTAATTCAATTTTGATAACCGTACATGTGTGTGTAATGACGTTAGACATTGTAATAACTTTTTAATACAAATTTTACTCAAAACGGTCCAGATTGTTAAAGATTATTCATAAAAATTTGGAATTTTTGAATTTAAGATGTAAGTACTTGACAACGTCTGTCGGGTCCTCTAGTATATATATATATATATATATATATATATATATATATATATATATATATATATATATATATATATATCGGGTCCTATATATATATATATATATGTAATAATGGACGTGAGCTTCAGCACTTACGGAAGGTGATCCTAAGATACTGAATAAACAGTATCACGTATTTCCATGCATGCTTGGCGGTGATTTCTATTCTGATTTCGATAAAGATGAAGGATTTCTATACTGCCTCAATAAAGAGGAAGATTAGTACCATTTTTTTTAAAATCAGACCTTAATTTAGATTTAGTTTCTGGTAGAGCACTGGTGACGACTCGGTATGGTATAACCATTGATGCGATGTTTTCACGATTCGTAAATCAGTATTTACTAATGTTTACGTTTCATACTTTAGTTACCACAAACATCTTGTCACAGTGATAAATAATGGTGAGAGTATTAACGTAATAAATACTCAAAATAATATTAATACTGAAATCTTTTCTTCACATAATTTTCATTCAATAACCAACACCGAAGCTGTGCAAAGAAGGGAGAATTTTTTATCTGGCTTTCATCTATATTGATTCAACATGTTGGGTATGGGCCCTTATTTTCCTGTTATTCTGCAGTATTAAGCTTTAGAGCGAAGGCTGTCTGACTCCGAGTCATGGAGGCAGAATACAGAGAGGTTAAACGATGCATTTAACACAGTGCTTCTCAAACTTTCACTATTGGTGACCCAGTTTTCAGCCATAATTTTTATCGCGCCCCCCTCCTTATACAATAATAATGCGCTTTGGGGTGGGGGCGCTAAAGCTACAATACGATCTTAATTATAAACCGTACAAATTAACAAGATAAGTATTAAATTTTGAATTTGTTACTTTTAAGTAATATTTATTTTAAGCAAATTACTTTTAAGTAATAGAAAAATTATTGTTCTTTTTCTTTTCTCTAATTTTTAAATTGGAACAAATTGCAAAATGATATTTGATTAAAATTTATTCCCTCCATCATTCATTTCTAAAAGTCTAAATGTCATTAGAAAAAAAAAGTCTAGTCTATGTTGCACTATATCATATCCATCACATTTGTTATTAATATTTAAAGCGAGAAGACTAGGGCCTTGGGTAGCCTAGGGGTTAGAGCACCGGGCTCCGGACCGGAAGGTGTGGGTTCGATGCCCGTACCGTTAAATACCCTTCGAATACACATGGAGTACGTGCTCTTTCAATCAGTGGACCCGGAAGTCTTGCGGGCTGAATCACGAGTGCAGGGAACTGGAGAAAATTTCCCTCCACATCAGTTCCATGCATAAATTGTGAAGGTGGAGATGGATGGTGGGGCCATCTGTCGTAATGTTCTATCGTCAATTCGGGAATTTCACCTAGCTATATCGTACTGTCACCTGCATGGTGCTCAAGGCTAAGGACAACGACAGGTGTACATCTGGCCCATTGTCACGATGAATTTCGTGGGCCTCGATCTGACTCTGTCACACAGGTGGCATGAACAACTACAACAACAACAGCGAGAAGACCTCAAAATGTTTTACCCGGGAGAACAGGCACGCACTCGATTCTAATATTAATAGAGAGGTGACTGAATCACCCAATAATTTTTTTGGTTTTTTACAATTATTTTTATTGTACTCAATAAAAATCACAATTCCAGTCAACAATTTAATTAAGACAAAATATACTGACCTACTTTCAAGGACTTTTCATTTTTTCCCTTGATATTTTGAGAAAAAATCCTTTAAAAGTGAACTAAAATGTTTCAAAGGTACGCAACTTTATTAAAGGACACAAATCACAGACACTTTTCGCTAACATTACAGGAATGATATTTGCAAGCAAAATTATCATATTTTGTTCAAAATATTGTAGTTTATCTGTCCTTTGACTTTGAACCCTGCGCGACCACTCCCATGTTAAGTGTATTCAGTATAAAAAATATGAATGTTAGTTCTAAAAAACGAATCGTGTAAAACGCGTATTTCACCATGCTTTACATGTTTCAGAATACTCATAAAAATAAATCTTTGCCAAATAATCCTTCAAGTACATAACTAATCATACCAATACGTTCTTAAGTCAAACGATGAAACCGCAAATCTGCTTGCTGGGTGAAAAGTGAACATGTCTTCCTTTTATTTCTACAGATATTGTAGAGCATTTCAATAGTAATAATAACAGTGATGAGTTTTTTATCTTCCTAGAATTTTTCTCTGGGTTTAAGTTTTATTTTTTTCTGAAAGAGTAGTATTTTAAGTTTAAAAAGAAAACGTAATAAAAATCTCTCATCGTGCCATTAAATGTTTTTTTTATTTAGTTATATGATCAGATCGTTAATAAATGTATGCAAGTGGAAACTATTATTTTTGATGCAGTATTCGCCAGCTGATATATATATAAATTATATCAGTGTAAATGCTTTTTTTATATGTCAGAAAGTATTTTGTTTACTTCGTTCCATTAAATTAATTTTTTAAACATTTTATTTCCGATATGCTCGCGCCCCCTTAGGGGGCGCACACCACAGTTTGAGAAACACTGATTTAATGAGCATGTTCTTTTATAGAGAGAGAAGGAGAGAAATATTTAATAAGCAGTAATCTTTCAGTTTAACAATTTTTGTCGTCTGGGTGGTGTGGTTTGTTTGTCGCTGACCCTCTGCACCTAAGTTTGCGGGTTCGACCCCTTGCCCAAGTGGATGGATTTTCATGATGCTCAAAATCAACAGCGGTCATGTTCTGCGACTATACGGCATGTAAATGTCCATAGAGGGCTCATAGCTTGAATGATGTCGGCAAAATTAAATCCCAGTACTGGTTTGCATCTTTAAGAGCTCAGGTGTGTCCCTCTGGGAAGGAAACTGGACGTCAAAATTACTTGCGGTGATTGGTTTTCGCCTTATATGGTGACGAAAGATAAACAGTTTCCGGGTAATGTACTTGGTCTACAATGGTAAAACACCGATCGGCAATCCATTAGAAATAAAAAAAAAACAATATTTACCAAACAAACTTGATAATTTATGTTTCTTCCTCTGCGATGACAATATCTCTTAAGATGAAGCAATTATTGTTCTATAGATTATCAGTTAGCATGCATTAAGTTACACTCATTTTTGTAGAAAAATTAATTAGAAATGTTAAATATTGCTTTACTTCTTTCATTCTTTAAACTGCATATAAATATTACTTAACTATTTTGTTTTGTGCGCGTTGTTACCAACGCTTAGATACTTTAAATGGAAGATAGAATTTCTGATTAAGCAAAACAAAATTCTTTTATTTCTAATTTTAGATCATCAGCCTTAGTTGTAAACATTGATGTTGCTGTAGCATTATATGACTCAATTATTAATATTTAGGCATCTTGCAAGTGAACATGGAAAGGAAATTACATGTTGATCTATGCCATATTATATCGAATGCTATTACATCATTTAATTTGTTCAATTAACCACTTCCAAGTTTTGCCCGAATACCGATAGGGCACTTGAAATGGAGCTTCCCAGCACACTTTTTTCTACTCTAATCCTCTGATTTACCTGTATTTTTTGCTCGTTTAGTGAGCGATATTTCTAACAGATGTCTCTAATAGTTGAACTAAATTAGGATTAGAAAAATGTCTAACAAACCGACTTCAAGGTTAGGTTTTACTGAATTAGACTAAATAAGGTGGATATTTTTTCCATTTACAAAATCGGTGTATCGCAACGAGTACTAGTGAATTCTGATATTGACTTAGATTGTGAGTCTAAAATTTCTGTAAATGATTTTGGAAATAATGAAAGTTTGTCATCGCACTTCTCTTTTAAGGTGTAGATAAATGGATCCATATCTCATTAATTACCCAATAAAAAAAAAGAAATAGTACAAAAAAATATTTTTCCATCTTTTAGATACAGCATTGTGGAAGGCTTTCGTTTTATATCAGAAACTTGGAGGAAAATGACCTCATTTGAATTTTAGGCTTCATATGATAGAATGCCTTATTGAAAGATATGGGGTGGTAAATGAGAAAAAAAAACGACCATGGATTTTGCCCAGTCCCTTACGATTGACAGAAAAAAAAAATAGAAGTGATTCCTCCCAACGACCAAAAATTGAGACTAACAAAGCAATGTTTTGTGTATTGTTTGAAAAGAAAGGATTTTGGAAAAAGAGTGAAAAAAGAAATCCGATATTTTTTGTCCCTATTGTGATATTGGACTATGCTTGTCTCCCTGTTTTAAGATTTACCACACAAAAACAGAATTTTGAAAGAATAATTAACTGTAAATATAATATTATCTTCTTAAATCTGATATACGTTTTTGTAAAGTGTTCTTTTGAATTCACTCTTTTCTTCGGAAAAAAAAAACTTGAAAGGAAAAATATGTTTTTTCAATGAAAATAAAAATTAGCATAATTCTTTAAATTCAATATTTATAACATTTCTGACTGCTGATTTAAGTTTATATAATAGATTTCATCTTAAAAATGTGTATAAAAGTATGCTTATTCATCTAAATATGTGTTTACCAAACAGTTTACTTCGATGCCTATCTCTCCCTCACACTCATCTATATTATTTTCCTAAGTTATTCTTAAATTATAACTAGAATATTTATGACTGAATGAGTTATTCTTAAATCATAACTAGAATATTTATTAGGTATACTGATGTTTCCCTTCCAAACGAAGATAACGGGACTCGAGCGTCGATGATATCATGTCCATTTAATCAAGTCATAGATTCGAATTCTGTTCTCATTAAGGTGACTGCCTATCTTCGGAGCCAATTTTTTTTTTTTATAAAAACAAATTTTTGAAACAAATTGAGTGTTTTTAGGAAGAAATATTTTAAAAAAATATTCAAATACACAAAAATTTTAAATAAATATTGTACTTTTAGAAAAATTTATTCTTTTCAAGGAAATTTTACCAAATTTTTACTAAAACGGGTAACACTGTATAAATAATTCTAATACAATTATCATAAATGTCTTTATACACAGTATACATATTACGGTGCTCTTCAAAATGAACCAAAATATAAGAGAAACTATATATTGTCTGTACTTTTTTGTACTTTAATATTTATTAAAGTACAAAAAAGTACAGACAATTATACATAATAATATGAAAATTTTGATATTTTTTAATTTTTTTTCTTTATAAAAACTACCCTAAAAGAAAAAATCGGGTGGGGCTGTGCTGGGGCACACAGCCGTTGGTTTTCACGTGAAACGTCTATGTTAGCGAATCGCTTTTAAAGTAAAAGATTGAAATAAATAAAAACAGGATTGACGGTGTTTTAAGTATTTCAATAAAAAAGAACAGATACATAATAGAAACATAAATTATTATTACAATTAATATTCGACAACGATTTTATTTAACATAGGTCTTTGATATGTGAAATAAGAAACATACGGCATAATGTCAACATTAATATTTCTGGTGAATGTACAGTCTATAGTGGTATTGCCTAATGTTGTCGGTGATGTTTGTACGTAGTTAAGGCCGAATTCATTCCTCATGAACTCAACAAGATAGATGTTCTGTTGTGGATCGCATAGAACGATTGGAGTCTCTAAGTCTGGCTGAGAGTTCGGTATTAATTTTGTTAAGTTTGCTTAATATGGCAGGAGGGATTGATAAAGACATAGCTTAACAGCTTCAGCCAACGCCTTAGGATGTATATATACGGCCCCGAGGATAAACAGCGTAAGATCTTCGACTTTAACGTCCACCAAGCATATGTCGCCGACATTATGTTTTCTCAAGACTGAATTTCCGCATGACTTGTTGGCATTTACTATGATTTCGCTACAGTTCGTGGAGCTTTGTAGGTTTCTGTAGATTGCAGAACCTCCGGCTGCAGAAACTCGCACCGGCAATTCAGATGAGGTAGACGGACAATGTGTACGATGTTTAAGTGCGGTGTTATTACTTGCTCTTAGTTCGAAGCCATTGATCATCACAGTGTTCGCGCAATTCATCCAAGTCTCGCTAATTACCATATAATCGGAGTTCATCAATATATTATTGCTTTCAATATCTCCTGCATGGGCAACCAAACTTTGTGCATTGAAAGCAGATACGATCGAAATTAATTGCCGTCGTCGATGTAGGTAGCCACCCTGGTCTTCATTGCGTTCGGCTAGGACGTCTCGCTTACAGAAGGCTCTTGCTTGCATTGACAACGTGGGAAGGCGATGATTGGCCATCCGATCGTACTCGTCGCGAATATCTTTCACCGTTGGCGCCGTGCTGCCTCGCCCGTGATAAAATTTAAAATCGTCTTTATCATTGGTGAGATACAGACCGTCAATCGATGTTACTCTACTCAGCGCAACGTACACAAGCTGTATCTGTTGTGACTTATCGTAGTTGAAACCGACTTCGTCGAATGTGCCACCTTGCGACTTATGAATGATGATCGCGCTTGCGGACACAACCGGAAATTGGTTACGTCTACACTTGATATTCCCACCGAGCGGTATGTTGGCGGCTCTGGTCACAATAGATGTCCACTTTAAATCTAACACATCACGTTTGCACATAACGTGGGGCTTCGCTTTTACTCTACATAGTTGGCCCATGCTTGGATTTGGAAACTCCAGCCAAAGGCGCACTCTCTTCCGAATTCTTGTTGAGGTTGACGGCTGAGGTTCAACATCTACTTCTGTCGTTCCATAGATTGTCACCTGTTCGTCTTCAGTGAGATATTATATATACTTAAGCGTACCGATTGCGCCATTCACTAGTCCAACTTCAACATCTAAGTTCATAGTAATCCTATATGGATAACCGACAGCTAGTTTTAAACTGTACGGCAAGCCGCCCGACTCTACGATGCTCATTTTGTGCAAGTTGCGGCGAGCAGTCGGGACCTCCGTTAGCGTATTGTAGCCAATCATCTTGTCGTCTGCAATATTTTCGAACTCAGGTATGAAAGCGTTGTTGTTATATGCGTCAACGTCGTGGTTGCGATGAAAGAGGCGAACAGTCGCGGGTACGTTTACTTTACACCAAGCTCTACTTCTGAAGCGTGATTCGATCAGAGCAATTTGCTCGGTACCGAGTCTCTCACCGTTACCGATTTTCGTGAGTATTTCCGAGAAGGTGGAATCACTTTGTCTCATTACCTGTTCGAGTGGACAATAGTCGAGCGATTGCCATAGCACTGGCCCACAGATCGAGTTTCGCGGCCCTTTGTAGACCGGTGAAGCATTTACGGGCGGTAACTGATGAAGATCTCCGCAGAAGATGATGTTAAGATTGCCAAACGGTTGGTCGTGTACACCAGTGATCTCTAGCGCAGGTTTATTTTATGTAGCACATCGCATCCAATCATGCTCACTTTGCCGATTATGATGCATTTCACACCAATGAATGTACTTCTGTAATTTTGAAGCACCTCTCTTGCCATAGTGCCGATACGTCTTGATTGAGTCGCGGCGTCGGCTTTGCGACGTTCCCGAAACCGTCTCGCTCGCTCGGTGCCGGACATTGGGGTACCTGTGTGTGGCCCATAGCCCCCTCTTTCCAACGATAGCCGTGATTTATATTTCTGGCTGGCTCTTGCACGAGCTGAGGTCGACATAGCAAATGTTTATATACTTTTTTATCACTTTCTGGTTATTTTTAATATAAATACTGTCCAAATTACACTTATTTTTATATGAATCAATAGGTTTCAATAATCTTGATAAACACACGAAAGAATCACCGCGCTATCAAGTCGGAGTCACGAGTTACACTGAATAGAAACGAGCGAGAGCGCCGGTTTCGCACAGTTAACGCAGTACCCCTTCCCCGCCGCCCCGCTCGACCCAGACCCGGACTCAAGGTCATAACAGCGAGCTGACTATATAAGTGAAATATTCACACCACATTTTTGTTTCTAGGACTAATAGTTTTGTAATTATTAAGGTACGATGATATAGACCTTTTCGTTACGGTCCACTTTTTGAACCTGCTACCCGTATGTTTCGGCGCGATTTTAAAGACGTTTCACCTCAAAAAATATTTAACTTACAACAAAACTTATGATCTATTTTATGAAAAATAATATAATAAACATACCCCCAAAATTTGAAAACGTTATCTGGTTTGGTACTTAAGATATCATGTATCTGGTAAAGAGTTTCTTTCGAAAACATAATTTTGGGAAAAACTCATTTAAAGTTTCATCTTACTGTTCTTTTGCAGAGAGTGATGTTTTTAAAAAATCACTATAACTTTATTTCTATTTCACGTAAAGGAAAAGGAGAAACTGTTTTGGAAAGAAAAGTGTTCAAACTATAAGATTTTGAAATAAAAAAATGTCTTCTGTAGACGAAAAACGACATTTTTAAGGTAGGCAGTCGCCTTAAACATTTTTTTGTGTGTAGTGGGGCTTAGCGTGTATATACGTTGTCTGTTCAGTCTTTAGTAAGGAATTAGAAATGAAGTAGACGGTTAAATTATTGTTTTCTAATTACCGTATTGATTGCTTAATTAAGCTCTCACTTCGAAGAAGCACGAAGGCTATCAGCGATGGATATCGTAATTCTGAATGACATTCAAATGACGAGAACAACGCCTGAAATGGCAACACAGTCTACAAATTTCCTCTTTCATCAACATAAGGAACTTAATAATCGACATATTTAACATCAATGCATGGTGGGTCTCTTGTGGCTCTAGGACTGAAACTTACGACCCATTAAAACAATACTGGCTGCATGATAGATTTATTTCAATCCCAAACTTAATCAGCACATAAATGAATTCCAAATTATAGATAAATATCACGCACGCACAAACCTACTGGCTACATAAAACTTCATGAAACTCCCTTTCTGTTGACTAATTCTACGAGAGAATTAAAAATCGAACCCTTTCCCAACATTTTCGCTTAAGAAAACAGAAGCTGCACTTCTTTCCCAGAGGGAAGACCGTTTAAGAAAACAATCATTAGGGAAAGACCCCACCCCAAGCCCTGTCTTTCGGAACTCCACGAAGCGTGGGTTCTCAAAGATAAATGGAATTTTAATATGAACTGTACTTATGAAGAGCATAGGGAGTTTTCTCCCTCCACTCTGGGGAATGAGGAGACGAGAGAGCGAGATCTCCAGAAGGGTTAAAAGTGTATTGACAATCATAATATTGGTGCTTGGAATTCGTCCAAATACATCGGCATATTCAAATATTTTGAATAGACTCGATGTTGGGATGGAAACTTTCTGAAATCAATAGCTCTCTTCTGACATTTACGGATTAAATGGATGTGCAAGGATTAAGACTTATTTTAAATTAAATTGCGTAGTATTCATTTTATATAAAATCTTACACTGATGTAATTAAAAATGTTTAGTTCTTCTTATAGTATGAGTTTAATCATTTAATGGAAGTTGGTCAGTTGCTGTTACATAGATTGTTTAGTAGCCATGTACTTAAAAAATGGCTTTTGGTAATGGACCTCGTAATTTCAAACCACTGTTAAAATGTAGATGATACCTGGCATCTCACATACCAAGCTACCACACGACGCTATTGTGATGCTTGGGAGTATCGACAGATTTAACGCACATCTCTCTATCAATGAGCTCTTAACCCATGGATGCTTAACGTGTGGCCCCCCAGTTTTTTTGAGTGACCCGGTCACGGCCCATTGCACTAAGAAATTCAATTAGCGGAGAACAATGTGCAAAAAAATTTAACCGGAATTTCTATCAATCCAGCAATCAAATGAATCAGTTTTGCTATCAATTGTTCTTTTTAATAGTAGAATGCAAGTAAGAGGCTTGGACATAGATGAAAGAAAATGGAAAGCATCCGATAACTGAGTGAAAATTCATAAAAAAATATTTTTGTGTGTCTGTTTGATAGAAAAGTTAATATAGTATTAAAATATAAGCCTAAAATGAGTTTTAATATTTTGATCAATTCTGTTTATCAATGTGTGACGAATCTTTACGGCACCTTATCATTAGTATTCTTAGGCGTTATTGTGGATTATAAATTCGCGTATATTTCCAACTAGCCCTAAAAAAGAAGAAACCGAAATATGAAAACTAAGTAAAGTATGTATTGATTGATTGAATATTAACGTCGCACTGTTCAGCGACACGAGGGCTTTTGGCGACGGACCACGTAATTTTGAACCATGGTCAAGTGACGTGGACGACCCCTCTCCTAACTACCACACCAACGGGAGGACGTTTCAGCTCTCGACAAATTTAACGTGCATCGCTGCCCTACACGGCGGGTCTTTAGGGGTACTGGGATCGAACTCGTGACCAAGCAAGCCACGATCCGATACCCATACCACTCGGCTACCGCGGCCCCAAGTAAAGTATGTAAAGAGAGTGTTGTAAGTTAGCAAATGGGTTAGGCCATTGAACCAAGAGATAGGTTGACGGACTTTTAAGAAGATTCAAGTTGATTGTGGGATTAGCGTCTTGCTGATTATTAGGCAGTGATCTACAATTGGAAGGATTGATCCAAATGGAGAGTAACGAATTAAAAGTCAGGTGATGTTTAAAGTTAGATTATCGGATCATAAAAGTAAATATATAATAAAGTTTGTGTAAAGTTAATAAATGCTAGTAATTCAAATTGCGTATGTCTCTCGGTCCTCTTATTCCGGTAAACCCGTTCGATATTGAGTTTAAAAGTTGATTAGTATCATATTTCGTGATTTAATTTAATAATAAAAGTTAATCACATTGACGCTAACATATTGAGTAATCTTTGTAATTAGATAGTTGATAATCGATTCAAGTAAATAAATATAATTTATTATTGTAAAAATGTCGTCTGGTAATTCTTTGCATCAATTCAATCTTGGTGTCCAGGATGGAATTCAGGGGGTGGGGGGTTCTCACAAATGTTGCTTTGGTCTTAGCCCAGCGGGAAAAAGGTTGAGAACCCCTGCTTTAACCCCCTAAGTCAGTGCTTTTCAAACTTTATGTATTGTGACCCAATTTTCAATCATTATTTTCATAGCACCCCCCTCCATACAATAATAATGCATTGAATTCAAAAATAATATAATTTGACGTAAGGCCGCAATACGACTT
Source organism: Trichonephila clavipes (assembly GCA_019973935.1). Taxonomy (NCBI): domain Eukaryota; kingdom Metazoa; phylum Arthropoda; class Arachnida; order Araneae; family Nephilidae; genus Trichonephila; species Trichonephila clavipes. The sequence goes on from BMAU01008055.1 coordinate 169,983, forward strand.
TAATTATAAATAGAACAAATTATCAAGATAAGTATTAAATGTTGTATATATATTTTATTATATGTCCAAGGGTAATTGGTAATTATAAAACTTGTCCTTAACTTAGTATTGTTAAATTAATTGTGAAACACATTGTGCAGTACTGACACATTTATAAGTGCATTATGTCAGTGAAAATGTATATTGTATTTTTTATTAGGTCAGAATGTATATTGTTTTGCTTTCTTTCAGGAAATTAATCATTTCTTTTTAATAATATTTTGTTTTAGACTTTTCGATATACTCGCGCCCCCCTTGTGGGGTTATCACGCCCCCTAGGAGTGCGCCCCACAGTTTGAGAATCACTGCCTTAAGTGGTTAAGTTTTTGGCCAAAATGTTCGAAAAAAAAGACGCATTTTTTATTGCATATAACTAAGCATAATACTCAACATAATGCAAAAATAGAATAATTTTTTTAAATTTTATATTTTGAAGTGTTTACACTATATTTTATTTACAAATGTCGGAACATAAAAATCCCTAAGAGTTTGCTTTTTATAAGCACACTCTGCATCCTATGAGGAATGTTTAATACATCTTAAAAAGAAAAATATGTCATACTTAGAAAAATAATCTCATGTTCTCACCTCTTTTTCAAATGGTAGAGGATTTTGTGTGCATATATGTGTGCACACACAATTTAATGCATGATGCAATATTAAGTCTAACATTACAATGGAAACCGAGATTATATCGGTTTTTTTAGAATATTTTTTCTATTTTCAGTTCTTCTCAAGCAACAAATTGCATGCTCTCTTGCCAATCCCTGTTCTTTATCGAATATTTTAAATGTAAATTCCTGCCTCTAATGAAAAATTCCCACCTCACCACAAAAAAAAAAAAAATCTGGATGAGAATTATTTTAGTACCATGGAAAAACTTAATCTCTTAAAAACACTCTAGCACTATTGATATCACTATAAGAATTAAAAATATGTGCAAATCAACGATAGAAAGATGAAAATATTAGTGCCCGTTCAGCGTATGGGCAAATAGGTTGTATCCGTATGTTGTATAGGCAAACCAGTTAATGGGTTCATTGTACCAAAACTCACAGAAACATCCAACCTACCTGAAAACATACTAGTCATAAGAATCGACATAACAGAAAACAGTGCTAAATATAAACATATAGTTTTAATATACGAACACAAATTAATAAAAGTAAAAATCAGAAAAAAATTTAACAGAGCATATTTTGATAGCTACTCTGCGTAACTATTTATTTTTTAAAAATATTTTTTTGTTGTTACCTTTAAAACGCTAAAGATTCACGATAACTTTTCTTTGTTGTTCGATATGGGCAGGATATGCAAAGGAAAAAGTCCCAAGACACGCAGATTTTGAAATTTTGACGATGTAAATGAAGTTACGTGCCTCTTCTCGTGCCTTTTGTTTGTCTTTCCTCCAATGAAAACACTGAAAGCCGATTCTGATTGCAGTTGCAAAAAGTGATATCTAGCCCTACGCAGGAATAGAAAGAAGGATATGTGGGATTTCTCCACCTGATTATTGGAATCTTGAATCAGCGGAATAATAAAGAGAAATATTTGAATTTAGTCATTCATGGAAGTTTTCTTATAGATAGATCTTCAAGAGAGTTGTTTTGGCTCTGTTGATCACCATGAAAAGCTTTAACTCTTCACAATTTCATTCTTGATGTACGTGGAATAACATGTAGCAGCATTTCTCAAACCGTGAGGCAGCCCCCTCTGCGGGGGCATCATAACTCTACGAGTGTGGCGCAAGAATCTTGGAAAGTCATAAACAAAAGATTGTTTTCAAAAGTTATTAATTTACTGAGAGTAAACGATCAAAATACATTCTGGCGTAGAATACAAATCTGTTACACTGATGCAATACATTGGTAAATGTATCATTACTACTCAATGTACTTTAAAACTGAAATCAGTATTATTTGCCGTAGGTATCCGACTACGTTTGTAAACGTTATTTTACAAAAGCGTATAAATGGATAATATTTATGATATTTAGTGTCACTTAGATTAGAAAATGTATATAATATTGTTTTAAGAATAGTATTACAATAAAAAATTATGTAAGTAAAATATTTTGACAAAAAAAAAGAACATAGATTGACCAATTTTCAAAATATTCTCTTTTTGTGAAAAAAATTTCTTTTATAATATTTTGCCTGTATATAGCTCAGACGTCTGAACAGAGGCTCAACTAGAATTTTTGAAATACATAACTTAGAGATGGGTTTATCGATGTTTTACGACAACAGAGGGAAGAAATTTTAAGAAGAAAACCCCGATAATTATTTCAATTGGTTGTTACTCTGAAAATAATGTGATTTTTTTTCAAAAATCATAGTTGAGCCTCTGAATAGATGTCTGATCTATATACAAGCAAATTTTTATTATAATAGAAGCATTTTTCACAAAAGAAAAACATTTTGAAGAGAAGGTTATTCTAAGTTATTTTTTTTCCGAAATATTTTATTTAAATCGTTTTTTGTCACAATGTGTCCTTAAAACAATTTTATACATGTATTCTAATCTAAGTGACACTAAATATCATGAAAATTATCCATTTATGCGCTTTTTTTAAAATTACGGTTCCGAACGTAGTCGGATACCTTAAAATTAGTTAAGACTTACTTGTGCAACTTTATTTCAAATTTAGTCAAATATTTTTTGATTATACTAAAAAAATATTTGATCAAATATCTGACTTTATCAAGGAGTACATCTAAAGCTTTTAAGAGAGAAACACTAACAATTTCTGTATCAATTCGTTTCTTTATCCATAACAATGCCATATGCTTATCAATATATATAATGTATTGTAGAATGTTTTTGTTTCATCTACATTTTGTGACAGTATTTTGTTACTGTTGCAAATATTTATTTAAGAAAACCAATTTATCTCGTCTTGAAAGAGATCCTCAAGAAAAATAGGCATTGAAAGATTTGTGCTTAGTGGTATAGTAACGAAAAAAATTGTATTTTTAACTGTAGCAATTTCACAACAACATGTATTCTGTAAATAGTTTTCGATTAGAAGACATGAGGGTTAGTTAAAAATTAGTTTCACCCTTAAAATGGCTTCTACTCCACTGTTATTTTTTATTACTAACCGTTGCAATTACAAAAAGAAAATAAGTTATCTCGCTTTTCATACCAGCACGACATCAATAGCAAAATTGATACATTTCATAATTCGATTGATAGAATCTCTCACTAAATTTTTAATACATTTTTCTTAAATAATTGAATTTGTCAGTGCAACGGACCATGACTGGGCCACTTGCGGCCCGAAGATCGCAGATTGAGTATCACTGGTTTAGCATATTGCTGAATTAAGCCGGGAAGGAGTCTTACAAATTTCGTAACTTTATAATGAGAATGTCATAACATAAACTCAAAAGTTCATCTCATACGTAACATAAAATAAAATTACGTTTGTTACTTTAATGTTACCTAATCCTTTTAGTAAGTGTTTTCTTTTTTCTTATCCTACATTGAAATGTAACCGTTCCTCAAGAAGACAGTTCTTTTCATCGTGACAAATTTATATCAGTCTGGAATAAAAACCGAAATGGTCGAAGAGTGCCGAAATTTTAAGCATACAAAAAGGAAAATGATCTTATTTCATACTAAACCGTAGAAACTTACAGAAGAAATAAAAAAAATGTATTTAATGTAGTCTGCTTTTGTTTTTGAAGCGTGAAGATTTGATTATTGATTCCAATTAAATGAAAGTTGGAATTTATCACATATTTAAACCGGTTCCATATTACACCTACTATTTAAATTATTAGGAAGAGGGGAGAGGGGAGGGTACTGCACTTTAAGTATGCATACAAGGGTTTTTTTTAGTGAGAAAATAAGGAAAGGGAAATATTAAAGTAGGTGTTATTCTCATCCCCAGACATTGTTAAAAACTGCAGAGATTGCCAACACATCTCATGTTACTTCATGTAACATTAGTAAACTTATTTACAGCTCGCCTAAGTATGATGCACACCTCTTTGCAGATAAAGTGCTCGCCTCCTGCAGGAGTTTAACATGACATTTCCGGTGACTCTTACTACACATTGCGGAGTTTTAAATGCTTTACAAAGTCTTGAGACAACCCTGACGGCGATATCTAATTACCTGCTAACGTGTGTTATCTTTTGCCATTCTTCAATACCTCGAATTATAAATAAGACCTAAAACAATTTTAATTCTGTCAGGAACGCATAATTATAATTTAGGTACATCAGTTAAAGCAAGCCAATATAATTTTCACTTTGTACATTTTCCAAATGAGTCGAAACATTTATATCAAGTTTGTTCCCTAGTGCTATCAAATGACGAACAGATGTTCAAGTAATTTGTTTGCAAACGCACACATTTTCATTCTCTTTCTGCATTTAATATAATCACCTATGTACCATCCATCCATTGTAATTGTCCACCAGTGTGTATTCTATTTTACTTCTATGTTTCATTTAGTGAGGAATTAGAATATGAATTTAAAATATTTTAACAATTTTATCGTGTTTCATGATGTAGTCAAATAAAACTCAATAATGAAAGAAGAATAAGAGCTTTTTTGAATAGTAAATTGACACGACAATCGAGTGTTCATAGTAGATTTGAGTTAATCAATGTTCGAGTTCAATATTTTTTCCCTTAAACCCGTGGTTCTCAAATTTTCAATTCTTGCGACCCAATATTCAAATATAATTTTCATCGCGCCCCCTCCATACAATAACAATTTATTGAATTCAATAATACTATACTTTGATGCTAAATCTACAATAGGATTTAAATCTGTTAAGTTCCACACGCGAATATAAACGTCTCGCTCTGCTAAAGCGTTATTTTCCCCGGCCGTATATATACGTCAGTCACAAAAGTACGATCTTTTCTGTGCACTTTTAAAATTCCACAAGGTTTTGGAATACAAAAAAAGGTCAGTGCTTGCAAAAGGATTTACTTATATTTCAGAAGATTTGCTTATTTTTATTACTTACCCTCCCCCAATACATCATATAAGCAGCCCGCCTACGTGGAAAACGTTGGCATTGGAGAGCAAATTGCATAACTTTCAATCGGCAGTTAAGGGATTCATTATAAACCGCACACATTATCAAGATAAGTATTTTTTATAGAGACGCAACCATTGTGGTAATTATTATACTTATTCTTAACTTAGTATTGTTAAATTAATTATGAAATACATTATGCAGTACTGAAACTTTTATAAGTGTATTATATCATTGGAAATGTGTATTCTATTTTTTATTATGTCAGAATGTATTTTTTTGTTTACTTTCAGTAAACTACTATTTTTTTAAAGTAATATTTTGTTTTCCACTTTTCAATATGCTCACGCCTCCTTGTAGAGTTATCACGCCCCCCCAAGGAAAGCGCACCCCACAGCTTGAGAAACACTGCCTTAAGGGGATTTGGTACGGGTAAAAATCAAAAACCTATCGTTTTTTTATTTTCATTTAATCTTATTCTTTGCATTATTGGTTTCGATTGATATATCACTTGTGCATGTACGGAAAGTTAGAAGTTGACTAAAAAACTTCATTTGAGAACAAATTAGGCAATTCAGCCACACACCCTTTTTAGTCAAAAACAATGCTAGAAAATACGTTATGATAAAAGAATCAATTTTAGAAATAGAAATAGAACTATAAAGAGAATGTGTAGTATTAAAAGCAGAATATCCGAGGCAATACAATAATGTAATTTTTCTTCCTTGTGAAAAAGTAAAATTTTAAATTAAGGCATTTTATATTAATAATTTTATATGATTGCTGTTCTTGGGACTGCCACGGCTGGCTACAAATGTAATACTTTAATATTATAAGAAGAAAAACAGCTAAAATTTCGGTCGTGACAGAAAAAAAAATTTTTGAACATTTTTTCTTGAATTTTCATGGGCAATTAGTACTCTCGAATGTTGTCATTTATAAAAATGGTCAAGGGTTGAAAACATATGAAAACCAATTATTTTACATAGCCCGTATAACTAATATCTTAAAGTGGTATTTTAAGTTTAAAAAGCTTATAATAATTATTTTTTCAAAATAAACTTTAAAGGCTGTTTTCTCAGTTTGTGTTTTCAATAGTGCATTCAAAATGCGACTGGGGCACAAGCCGTGTACCAATCATCAATGTTTCTTGCATGTTGAAAATAAAGCATGTAATAAAATTAGGGATCCGTTTTGCTATAAACTGAATATTTTAAAAATAAAATGTAATCATGTAAGCTCTTACCGATCAGCCTGTATATCAATATTTGCTTCATCGTTTTTCGAAAACGAAGAAGTTATTCTAAAACGATCCCTAAAGTTGCGCAACCAAACAGTAATTTTTCTGGTCAAAAAATTAATGTTTTACATACACTTGTAGGATTTTAAGCTTTTCCCAATTTTCAAAAAGTTTTTTTTTTTTAAGTAGCCATTCATCTGCTAAATTTTCAAAATTCATTGTATAAAATCTAAAAAATTATTTTCGTAAATAAAAGTTTTCAACTAGGGTGAAAGTGTTGTTAAACGATTCGTGCAGGTTATCTTTCATGTTGAATGTAAACCGGTAAAGTGGAGAATAAAAACTGTGGTACAGTGTCACAGGTTAAAGTCTAGTGTCACTAAAAAAATGCAGAGGGCATGCCAACTGATGTACGTCAAATTTGAAAAAAGCTCAATGTTACAACTACGAGGTCTATTGCAATAGCTCTCATGTTCATTTATATTCCGACGCAAGCATAAAAATCACTCGCTTGACGTTAAGTAGAATTCATACACGACGTCCTATTATAGACATAATGTTGAAAACTCGAGAAAGCTATATTAATGTTGAACTACAAAGCTGCACGAGGAATATTGATGACAGACTTCGTAATTTTAAATCCTGATCAAGTGAACAGGACGACACCCGAGCAGGCACCTCCCTCTCCTAACTTTGTAAGGACGCGCCCTTGGCTGCCCTTCTCCTAAATTATCAGCGTGAACTAGAAGTGTAGGAATAAATAAAGAACTAGAAGCAGTCATAAACTTAATATTACTTTATTAAGATCGTAACACCAATAACAGATTAGATAATAATATGATATGTGAGAGAATCTACGGCGTGGCTAAACACACAATATATAATAGCGCGTATCTCAGACCACTATCCATAACCAACTTGCTTAAGCTCAATTTCAAAGTAAAAACAGATCCGAATATTTAAACTGGTAACTCCTACCTCAATGTCCGATGAAACGACATTCTATCTGATCCTAGCTCAAGTTGCGGTTCACTGGCGTGCAATGGTATGTACCTTGAATAAAGGCTCTCTGTCACGGGTAACTTCTTTTGACTATCATTTAACTTCTCAAAATACTCTTCACACTTGAAACACAGACTATCATAACACTCCGCAAATGCCACCCCGCTTACTCTAAACTTCTGTTATTTAAAAGCTTCCTAATTTGCATCTTTCTTTCACGTTTTACTTCTCGGGTTGGTTGGAAAAGAATTACCATTTAATCTGGCCCCAAAGAAACCAAAAGCACATGTTAATGAAAAAACACGTGTGTGCCCGTCACAACATTCACACCCCAGCAACAGTATACCTCAGTACCCTCAGTTACCCTCAGTATATTTAACATGTAGCGGCCTGCTCTGCAAGGTGTGTCTTCCGTGGCACTGAACTGGAACTCACTGCACGCCAGGCACGAATCCGTGACCTTGTCTCGGGCTCATCGCGCTTTCTATTAATTATCCTCTTGGGTTGTTTGGGGCCAAAAAAGGCAAATTATTTCCAACCAAACCCAGAAGCGAAGCGTGATTATGCAAATTAGGAACCTTTTAAATAGCCGAAGTTTAGCGTAAGCGGTGTGGCCTTTTGGGAAGTGATTATGGTAGTCTGAGTTTAAGCGCATAAACTGAAGAAGCCGATATTCCAGAGTTCAAGTCAAGGTGGTTACTATTCCACACGAGATAAAGAAATGACATTGAGGATTTGAGAGTGTTGCTGCTACCTAGGACCGTTCTGTTAAATATTAAGAACTGTGTGTAAACAGAGGTTAGGAGTAGGAGGTAAAGTAATTATAGTGGTCAAGATCACGCGTATTTGGTAATACGTATTGTGTGTTTCTTCACCTCAGATCCTCTAATTTAAAATATAAATATTATCATTGTATAATGTTTAAGTTAAGATCTTAATAAATACATATTAAGATTATGGCAACTCCTGGTTCTTCATTCACTCCCACACCCTTATGTCAGGAGCATAACTAAGAAGTAAGGCAACACCCTCGGACAAATGCTTTACAATCTTGACTACTAGGCAACGACAGCCACACTAAAAAAATAAGGATTGAATTAAAGTTTCCCGTAAATCATAAATCTCCAATAACATCTTAAAATACATTCAAAGTTATATGCCATTATTAAATACTTGTAAATATTTTTAAATTTCTAAGTAAGGTATTACTCATAATTATTTTTTCGTATTAATATTTTATTCCTACAAAAAATACTTTTTTTTCAAAATTTCAAAAAAATTTTTTTTCAAAAATATTTAATTCTTCAAAGTTATTTTTATGCGCAATAAAGATGTAGTAAAATAAACAATAAACCATTGATCACACACAAGATTTCAATAAAAAAATAAAGAAAAACAACAAGAAAAAATATGTTAGTGCTGTATTGTGTTGTAACATGTTTTATTATTATTATTTTCCTTCGGTTAAACAAAGTTTTTCAGAATTATTACTCTTCCTTTCTTGGCATGAAAAAACCCATCCCCCTATCTTTAAAAAAGAAACCAGGATGCCTTATTTATATTTTTTTAATCTTTTTTTCTTTTAATACTGACAAAGAAAATGTACATAATTCGATTTTACAACTTAAGTAAAACAAATGAACGAAAACAAAAGCAAAAGAAATGAAATAAAAAGAAAGATCTATCATTATACGTTCTTTCATTTTGTACTGCTCCTTAGTTTTCTCCAGAATGCTAAAAAAATTACAAAAGAAACAGGTAAAAAAAAGACAACTTGTTTAAAATGAGTAAAGAGACATGGAGGTTTTATCAGAATTTTTGGACTCGATACCAGGAGAGATAAAATAATAATACAAAACAAACAGAAGAATATTTTTCTAAAATAGATTTGTTTAAACATTTCTTTCCGAAAAAAGTTAAGTGAAAGAGTAGTAAGGATTTCCTTTTTTGGAATCAGTATTTAAATGGACTGAGGAAGAAAACAAAATGAAAGGTGTTTTTCGAACTAAAACATACGGTGCTTTCATTTTTTCCCCAGAAACGTCTCAAAAACATTTTATTGTAATGTATTTTAGCAAATGTTTTCAATTTTTTAACTGTGTGTTTTAGAATAGGATTATTTACAGTGAAGAAAATTCTAAATTCTATTGAATATAGCATTCATAATATAAAGTATGATGACTTGTAGATGTGCATTGTGTGTACACACGGTAAAAAATGAATGGATTTTATAGAGTTGTATTAAGTGTTGTTACTGTATATGAAAAGTTTTGTCATGTAAGAAGAATATCATGTAAGATTTATCATACATAAAGATCTATCAGTTATCATGCAGTACCAAGAAAATATTATTTTGCTTGTTTTGATAAAACTTATAATTAACGCAGCAATTTAACTGGAAATCTTGTTCAAAACAATCAAACTTTTTTAACGCTTTCTCTTTGCTTTTGGAGATGCAGAATCCCAGTTGCACTTATGTCGCAAATAAAGATAGGTTGAAAGAAATGGTTGACCAATAAATTATTCCATTTTTTTTCTTCATAAGCTCAACAGTTTTTGCAGGACAAGGCTTACTCGCTGATCCACCTCCAGTTGACCCTATCAGTCATATAAACGATGGCTTTCCATCGGTTGATTTCCATTAATTTTAAATACTTTTTAATGTCATCTAATCATCACGTAGTTGGTCGTCCTTAACTTGTGATCACCTTAATTTTAGAAAAAAACTAATGTTTTGGTATTAAAAGCATCGGCATATCTGTGCAGATGGTCCAGGTACCTAATACGTGATGCTTTTATAGTTCTCACAACGTCAATAAAGCCATATTTCCCGTAAGTTTCGGGATTGTAAGAAACTCTCCTCTCCCTGTTCTCTTGAATAGGTCCAAAGATTTTTCTTTCATAAATGAGCAACTTTTATTCCTCTGTTTTATTGAGGGTCCAACATTCACTTCCGTACAGAGCAATATGCCTGAATAAAGTTTTATATTAGTATGATCCAAACGTTTTCGAGGACAAGGCGTATAAAACGTTACCCTGAATAGTTCACTGCACTGAAGTATATTCTCCTTAAAAATAGTTCCTTTGGGCGACGATACACTTCTGCCAACGTTCTTATAACTTCTAGAAGCACTGCTGGAAGTCGTTTTCCTAAACCACGCTTAAGACCTCATGTGATGCTGCTTTACCTTCATCTTATTACACAAAAAGCGTCTCTATAAATGTGTTTCCTTTGATGGGGACAGGTAAAAGTCACACTGTGCTATGTCTGGTAAATAGTGGAATGTGGAAGCCCGTTATTGCGAATTTTGGCGAGGAACTATTTTACCCATTGGGATAGATGTGCTGGCACGATACCATGCAGAATATACCAGTAGTCACTAGGCCAGAATTTAGGCCGTTTATGACGAATGCATTTCCTCAAACAGCGTCTTCAAGAAGTGTGAGCCTCAGCAAGTGTTTGGAGACGATGCTTTTGAAATTTTTCATACACTAACGCAAACTTTTCCACGGTTCGTGAAGTTGAAGGTCATTTAATGAATTCATTGTCTTCAATGGATTCTCGTCCATCTTTAAAACTTGAATGTCATTCGTAAACCTTTGATAGTGTATGACCATCTTTCTTACATCTTGGAGCGAAGCTTATTAGTTTCGAAAGATAACAGCAGTGCGTGCGGTTTGGTCACATGGCATGGACTAGGTCAACCTGGATAGGTAGGAGAGTATTAGGAGAATCAATTTCAAGTGGGTTCAACTTTAGGTACTTACTTTCGTCATGAGCAGTGGTCACAGTCTTCTAATTTTTGAATCGTACGACGTATGCTCCACTTGGTGCTTATAAAAATAAACTTAAACTTGAATTAGTTTCTCAGGCCATGAAAATTTCCATTAGCTAAGCAAATTCTATTGTTTATGTCAGTTTTCAGATCTTTGCTATATTATATCAGAGTAATTAAGTAAGTTAACTGTTCTATAGTTTCAAAAGTATATTTACCTATCTTCAAAGGAGACAAATCCGGAGATTTATTAGTTGAAATCAAAAACTTTGTTTTGTCCACACTAATAACAAGTTCAATCTCCTTTTCTGCACTCTAAAGTGCTACAAAAGCATTGATACCAGAACTTTTGGATCGTCCAATTACAACTGATAACCCGACAATCACATACTTGGTAATAGTTATGTAAAAACATCTAGGACGATGTAAAATAACAAAGTTTATATAATTCTGTTAAGGGTTTGATGTTCTATGCCTGTTGAAAAATTTTTTATTAGTATCACAATCTAGAGTAACACAAAAATAATAGTTTGGAATTTCGGTAACCCTGTACACAAACTTTTAATTCATGACATCATGGGAACTTTGAGTCTTGATAGATTTAATGGGCAAAATCATTTCTGCATGGTAGATCTTAAGTTAAAATAAGGAACATATTCCCTATACTCATTGGAATAAATGTTCTCTATAAAGATATAACAACAGAGTCCATATCTAATCATTCCGGAATTCGCCAAAGTTTTCAACGTTCATCTAACAACGGTCGTAAGAGAGGTTGAAATATTTGGTTTTACCATGAAATACTATCACTGAATTTCACATCAGCTTACTACAACACAGCCGGAATAACTAACAGCGGATCAGTGTTCTCTAACTACGCAAACGAACTTCTCTTGAAAGAAATTGTGACATGATTAGAAGAAGGAGCTATGTACCATAACGTTAAGGTCGATATACCGGTCTTCAAAATCATCTGCAATGACATTGAAATCAGAAATATATCTGAAGAAGGTTTTGTTTATTGTGTGGTAGAAGCACAAGGTAGTAAGTATATCAAATAGTAGAATTGATTTATACTTCAATCGGAAAGATCATTTGACGATATTAACATAAATATAGTGAGCCATAACCCTACAAACCCTCAAGATCTGTGTTTACAGCTATGGATCCATTCTTATCAACAATCTAATGAGTAATCTACAGCTTCTATATAAGTGACAATACATAAAAGACTCAGCAAGTGAGTTCATCAACTATATCTAAAACATTATATAAAATATAAAAAATAATACATGTGCTATTTAATATAAATTCATTTGAAAACTAGACTCAAGTTTTTAGTTCAATGCAAATTTTCATCGTTTTCATTTTATACTTTCATTCTGCGATGTTTAAATGTATGTGTTTCGGGTCATCATTGAGGTTTAGGACATCATCATAAATTTATCTTCTAGAACATCTAACACCTCGTAAGCATTTGATGTTTAATAATCATTGTGACTATTTATTTCTCATTTGAGGAAATGAGCGGTACAAAAAGTGAAACAAAGTGTTTTTATGTAAAAAAGCGAATTTCAAAAGCCATTTGCTCTCAAAAAATGATGTGTAAAAATATATGTGTTGAAGACTCTTCAAAATATTAATCAGTTAAAAAGATAAGAATATTTTACTAATTTCTAAAATAATTAAAATACTTCTTACGGCATGTGTAGCAGAAAGAAAGGACCATGCAAAATAATTTGTCGATGAGTTTTCTCAAAAAGATACAATTATACCAGGAAGAACATAATTTTCCTTATCAAACTTTCATCCACCCAATGTCTACTCAAGAACGTGGCTAACCTGCGCAAATAATTTCTTCGTATTTTGTTATTCTGCGGCAGTAAATTTCGAAGCAATTTCTGTCTCAGTGCATAATAGGAAAATAATGCACTTCTAAATCTCTGAATCATGGACATCGTACGTTGAGATTTGGTGATGTAACTCTTCTGCATTTAATGAGCGCCTTCATTTCCATGGATTTCTGTCCACTTTCATTTTACTAATTGAGTACAATTTACCAAAAGTGAAAAAAGTTAAGGACACATTGTTGAAGATATCAACAGGGATAAGTCTTCCCTTTCTTATAGTTTCTTTAAACTTATCTCAATTGTTACTAATAGTTAAGATTGCGATGTTAATCTCTCTCGCAAAACAATGATATAGTTATGTTCTCAAGTAATGTATATAATTCCTTTTATTACTTACATAATTTTGCAAATTCAAACTTCTTTACAAACGAATGATTTGTAAGTAGAGAATCTAAGAATCTTAGGTTTTGGAATTTTAAATCCATAATGCAGTTTTAAGAGAAATTATCTTAAGTCTTAATTTTAAGCCAAGTAAAACTAAATTACCTTTTTGATAAATTTTAAGCGTTGAGAGAGAGAGAGCAATTTTAATAGGTCTTCAGTCTATATAAAGTTCTAGATAAAAGTTAAATATGTTTTCGCCAGACATAAAATAAGATATCGATTAAACTTTTTGGGGTATAGTTAAGGTTTCTTTAAAAAAGGATAAGAATTAGTTTTTTTATTCTCATCTGTATTGGTTTTCCCTATGCAGTTATATTTTGTTCCAATTAAAAGAGGTCATACACTTTAAGTATTTTGATAAAATTCTTTATTATAATACATTGAAGAAATAATATCAATAGTTAAAGTTTAGGTAATTAGAAAGAATCAACTAACACATTCTTATCATTATCATTGTACTTCACTCCCCATATTTGGCGTCGAAATGAAATTTCGCCCATTTGGCAAGATAAATGTGTCAGGTTGGAGAGGAAAGAATATAGCCCTGTTAAACTTATCCAGAGAAATCCTATTAAAATACAAGCTTCGTATAATTTTTGTTTTTATTTTCCCTTTATTAATTCATTTTTGGTCATTTCCAAAGTTTTTTATTGCTTTGTGGGCAACAGATTTTAGAAAACTTTGGCTTAACTATGAGATTCTATTAGCACATTTTTTTTTGTTTTATTGTATGAAAAGGTAGGAGAACCACCACGACATTAGAATCATGCTGAATGGTAATTAATTCGATTGTTTCTAAGTATAGTGGTTCAAAAATGATTTTGAGTGATTAAAGGTATAATATCATATAATTACATATGATAGTCTATTACAATAAAGCACACTTGTTCCTCATATAATGAAAACTTTTAAGAAGTGCAGTCTGATGAACGGAAAATTTCTTAAGAAAACCGTAACATTTTTAAAAAAGTGTCCACAATTTTGAACACCACTGTATATATAAAGGTTTTGACAATATAACATGAGTAAAAATAAACAACGAGTTTTACTAGAAAATAACTATCCAACGGTTGCTATGTTCTGGTCTGAATCCTAACACACACACAGCCTATGGAGTTTTCAATTAAATTATCCCATTCTTAAGAAACGATTGATACACTGTTTTTCATTATTGTGTGTGTGTGTGTTAAATCATTTTTGTTTCATTATTGTTATTGTTAATTTGATATCAAATCTTAAAAATTTTGAGAGTTCTTGAAATTTGTCTCTGGACTTTTTTCTTACCAAATATTTAGAGCTTCTTCATTTATATAATATCTTTATTTATAGATATATAAATAAAGATTTTTTTATTTAAATTATATTTGTAAATAAACTTTAATAGCAAATACTTTTAGTTTTTTTTTTGAATTTCTCATAATACTGATAATTGCGATTAAATTAAATTACATCAATATTCTTATATTTATAATTTTAAAAAAATCTGCCTATTCTTCCATTTATGTAATAATTTAGTCGATTTTGCAATTAAATTCATTTGTTTTACTCTTTTTAATTATTATAATGAAACTCACTTTATGAAATGTTATTTATTCCTTACATAAAATTATCCGTTTTTGTGTCAAGTATCATGTTTAAAAAGGCGCCGGTGGCATAATTTGGTAACAGGAAACCACAATGGGGTCATTTAAAGTTTTACCGATTTCATTAATACTGGATTATGAATTCATAATTTTAAGGTATCCGTCTACCAAAATTCCTGATTTTTTTTAAAATTTACAAAATATTTTATGATTTTATTTTATAGGTCTTCTTATTAGCTTTACAAAAATACCAATTTTTTTTATTTTATATTCAATAGAACAAAAAACTACAAGAGTTTTATTAAAATACGATGCCATAACTTTGCATACGATGTCAAACTTTACAATGCTTTTTAATAGAAATATGTTTTTTTTTAAAAGCTCAAAGGGAGACAGTGATTGCTCAAAAAGTTTGGAAAATAATTTGCTGAAATTTTTGTGTGTTTGTTCTGTATAACCGTAGAAATGTTTGAACCTTCAGATTTATCAATCACTGTTTTATTTCAAAATTTTTACTGTCAATTATGTAAATATAATCACTGTTTTTATAAGCAATTTCATATAGCAACTAAGATAAATTGCTCTAGTTTTGGTAAAATCTAAAATATCTCTTATACTGAAGGTCATTTCAAAAATGAATAGAAAAGCAACACGTCAAAATTGAAAATTTGTTCATAAACATTTTCTACAGAATGGGCCTTGTTTACGTAATTTTTTGTCAATTTTTACCCATTTTTTCCCATTTTAGTTGTAATAATTTATTTTTCTCTTCTTAATATTAGCCTTTTTTTTCTTAAAATGTACTAAATAAATCTATAAACCACAAGAAAATCACCTTATTTCCATTTTGTTAAAAAAAAAGTTGTCGCATGTGTAGTCGGATACCTTAATTTACATTGAGATGCACATACGAGTATTTAATAAAAATTCTCAGATAAAGATACCGTTACAGATCTTTCATGTTTTAAAAATCATTTGCCTTCCATTTGATTGTGTTTGAGAGGTTTGTATCTACTATCTCTCATGTATAAGATGAATTTTATATGAATAAAATAAAACTATACATATAGGTTAATTTCTGTTAATAAATCTCGCAAATGGATGCAATTTTCTATTTAATACGATTACAAACACAAAATAGTTGTTCAGTTCCTTATGATAACTCAAGCCTTGGAAATGCAATGGTACTATTGTGTTTCATTTGCAAAATGGTTTGAGGAAATATTTACGGCTAATATATAGCGCTATTATATGAATACGGAAGGAAATGCTGCAGGTAAGAAAAGGCAATAGGATGAAAAAAATGCGTAGAGATAAGATGGATAAGTCTTTTTTCTGGCGTCATTCAGGAGAGCAGTCTCTAAGAACTACGTTTTGGCTCTCAGAAAAAGAGTTACCACCTGCGACTGCTACTTCTACCGAGAGGTAAAATAATTATATTCTTTTTTGTTCTGTATAAAATGATGAGAATAGTTACTTTCTTTAGATAAAGAAGTCTATATTATACAGACCTCAATTGGAATTAGTTACGTAAAATGCATTAAAACAAAGGTATTTTCAAGGAAATGTTGTTAAATATGTTAGTAGTTATAATGAATTGCTGAGTTTTTCACAATTTGTGCGAAATGGGCGTACGTATTTATACCCTTAAGTCCGTTGTTACCCCAATAACTTATAAATGGTAAGATTTATTGTCATAAAATTGGGATCTGTGTATAGTAAAGTTATCATAAACTGCTTACAGCACCACCTGGTGGATAAATTTAGAGTTTTCCTTTTGATTGTTATGATCTGGATTTTAATTCATAACTAACTTAAACTAAATAGTCTAGTATGTCTAAGTAATTTATGTCTAAACTTGTATGAATGTTCCTCCCAATTTAAACTAATTTCCTGTATAATATACATATTACAACATGATAATTACTTCAATAATTTATTTAAAAAAATATATTTTTTACTTTTCTAAAATCTCACATGTGTTAAAATTGTAAGAGTTAACTACATCAAAATTTAGAAAGAAGTGGGTTATTAAAAAGAAATTCATACACTTTTTAGGAAATCTTTACTTCTGAGCTTCAGGGGTGTTGGAAAGCTAAAATCGTATTTTTTTTGACGATTTGAGATTTTTACATTTTCAAACTGTATAGATTTTTACCTTTCTAAAAATACCTTACTTTAACCTCTAGGGTATTTAGAAGCCCTTAAAACGTATTTTTAAATAATCATTGAATTTGGGCCACGCCCATTTTAATGGCGAAAATTGTAAACCAATTACTTTGTTTTTGCTTAAAAGTGTAACGACTAATATAAACCAAAACGTGTATCTTTTATTTTAAATTAAGCCTTTTAGTTTTTTATTTCCTAGTCGATTAGAAGTCTCACTGTATACATAAAAATCAATTTATCTAAAAATGTAAATTTTAATGTGCGATGTACCTTTTCTGAGAAACTACTGTTCACAGGTATGTAAATTTTTTATGAATTATTTATAATGATGTCTAATGTATACTAAAATGAGCTTTTTCTAAAAAACTCAAAAATTTAATTTTTACAAATTTTTTAAGTAAAAAATGGGTCAAATTTTGCAATGTTTGATAAAATATTTCATAATTTATTAAAAAATTCAAAATTAGCTAAAAGTTCATTTTAGTATAATGAGAGAGGTGTACTTTAATAGTATGAAAATTTTCAAGCATGTAAATAAAACAGATTTTGAGAAAAGGTACATCGAAAAAAC
Source organism: Trichonephila clavipes (assembly GCA_019973935.1). Classification (NCBI taxonomy): domain Eukaryota; kingdom Metazoa; phylum Arthropoda; class Arachnida; order Araneae; family Nephilidae; genus Trichonephila; species Trichonephila clavipes. The sequence continues at coordinate 187,660 of BMAU01008055.1, forward strand.
AGCCAATTTAACATTGTCAGTATAGAGAAAGAGAGGTTTCCAACTCCCCTTCAACATTGATATTTTTGCTGAAAAATTAGATTTATCCGCTGAATAGTGGTACTATAATTTAGAATTTGAACTTCTTGAAATGGCATATGGATAACTTTGAAATTTATCATTAATAATTAATATATTTCCTTCTAAAAGACTATTTTGAAATTATTTCTATTCACCAAAGAATGACTTCAGACGAAACATTTATATTATAGTATTTTCAACAAATACTCTTGAGAAATCTTTGGTCTTTTAAATCTATTTTATTTCCAACGAACCCACCGAAGAAGAAAACAGGATTAGTTAAATTAGGTCTGCTATATATAGTCTAAGTTTTCAAGTTAGAAGATAGAATAAATTGCTACTGATCAGGTATTATTGAAATTTATAGTACATTCGATAATTGAAGAATTAAAGTGACGATTGATCACTAGGATTTGAATTGCTTACATATCTAAGAAAGTAGATTCGATCCTGAAATAAGTGTGTGTCGATATTAAAAATCTTCTCATACTTCTCGTACCTCGTTATGTATCTACTTATTTCTTAGATTGGGCGCATCTCTTATTTACTTAAATTTGTGTTGTTAATTGTGTGATCAATAAATAGATTGTTTTTGGATATATGGCTAGTCTTCCTTTCAACTCTCCCACATCCCTAGGATCGGACCAAAGGTTCTTACAATTGGAATCAAAACTCCATAGACTGTTAGTATTCAGGACAGAACATAGCAACCCCGTTGAATAATTATTTTCTAGTAAAACTTGTTGTCCATTTTTACTCACGTTAATAGTCAAAACTTTATACACCCGTTTGATTTAAATTTTAAGCATGTGGAGTCTGTATTCATCTACAGAAAGGGAACTCCTGATGCCTGAAATAAAATGTTTCTACAAATGTACAATGAAAACTTCTTGCTATTTTATTTTGAAAAGATTTTTAATATGCATTAATAAATGTGCTAACAACCAAAAATGAAAAATTTAGATTATAAAAAGCCTTCTTGCAAGTACAACTGTTATATAGAGTTATATTGACTCCTGAAGTATTTCACTTGGATTCCAGCAAGCATAATATAATCACTTTACATGTTATAATTTTTTCTTCTCGTAAACTTAGAATTTAATATAAACCAAGCAATAATATACAACCTTTTTTTCTCTAGCTATACTATACATGTTTTCTTTAATTCTAGAGATTTTATTATTATTATTTTTTTGTGAAGAACATTTCCTCGTGACTAAATTTAGAAGAATAATGATGAAGATTTGACAAAGACTTCATTTAAAAAAATTTCGTCTTGAGTTTCTTTAAGAAGATTCCAATTTTGATTATTTTCGAGCGTTTTATCCTGTTTACCTAGTTGTTTTGAAATGTTGACTTCTAAAGCTGAAAGGGAAATCTTCGCTGTTTTCAATTAAGGTTTGTTTGTGAAAGCACCTAAATCTTATAAAAAAAGAAATGTTTGAATAAATCTGCTTTAGCAAAATCTTCTTCTCTTTTGTTCTTTTCAAATTATTATTTCATTTCTTTCTTCCCGAGGTCAGGTCCCAGTAGAAGGTCTCTGCCTTTTATTTATTTCATTAGTGCTCTTTTATATTTATTTTCAAAACTTTTTTAAGCACCTTTAAATAAAAATTCATAAACAAATGAGTCGCATAAATTTTCGATGACGTACCTTCAAATTTCAATCCATTGGTTATGTTTTATTTTTCCCATTTAAAGGAGGTTTGACATTCAAAATCGAAATATAACAGTTGTTCACAATCTTGGCTTGTAAAAAAAGATTGAAATAAAATAAAATAAAATAAATATAAATAAGACTTCTTTTGTCTATAATTTTTCAGTGGGGTTTCTCAATAAAAGTGAAAAAAATTAAGGTGGTTTGATAAACAAGGATAAAACCTAGAAATACATAATAACAATTTGCCTACATATTTTAAAATGCTCATAAAAGATATAAACAACCTGAGTGGATATTCAAAATAATCTGATATTTTGTATCTTGTATGTTGCATTTGTTTGTAATTATAAATTTAAGTTTGTGATAATAAAATGTAGAGTAAAACAAAGAAATATTCAAATTTATAGCATAAAAGAATACACCATCTTATAAAAATAACAACTGTATTTAAAAGGAGTTCTATCACATTCGAATTCCTTCCTACCAAGGATGTAAATGATTCAAGTTTGAAGGTAATTGAATGTAGAACGTCAGTCATAAAGCGAGTTTTCGTTATGAAACAGTCAACAATTACGAACAGATTGGATCTTATCACTACCTACATTACAGTTTCTTGTGAAAACAACTAATAACACAATAACATCGTTATCAAAGACGTTTTACATGAAAAACTTTGAGAGTGGTCAAATAGCTGGGATGCGTGAAACTGGTTGGTCATATCAAGCAATGCACCTCCGCTTGCAGTTAATGGACAAGATTGTGCACAAGTGGTAGCAATAAGGGTTGTTCCTATTAATCCATAAGCAGAATGTAAACTCTCTCACGGATGCAAAAAAGAAATGCAAAATTGTATTTCCCTTACAGGAACATCGTGGCACAGCTTTTTTTTCTACCATTCCTGCCAACTTCTACCATCTACATACATCATATGTGGTGGTTTTATGCGCACAATAGGCTTTAAGACATTTACCTTTAACCTTATGGCATCCGAAGTGATGTCTTAGCCAATTATGATCGCTCGTAAAAGGTTAGGACTTCGCCACTTAGACGGTAGAGTGGCTTGTAAACCGGACTGCTGGGTCATAAGATATGGGTTTGAATCCCAAAGAAGACATAGAGGTTCGTAAAACTATAAAGCCCTTACGGCATGGAGACGCTCTAAATTTATGCAGATCCGCATGTCCTCTCTGAAAGTTTTGTGGAAGGGAAAAAGAGGTGGGTAGTTTCCTGGCCCGCCTTGGGTGGATCCGTTTGCAATGGTATCGAAAAATGGCATGTTCACAATGGAGTGACTTTGAGTGATTTTCATCAATGAATCAGCATTTCACTAATAAAAACCGGTAAATGGGGTTGGAGAGTCTGTATGGTAACAGCTCAAAATGAGCATAATTTTTGTAATAGCTATCATCACTGCTTCATATTGGTGATGACTATGAAGACTCAACAATATGTCAATGACGCTTTGGGACCAGTAGCATTATCTTCTTTCAAAATGTACTTAATGCCATTTAACAATACTTTCTTACTGTACACGACTCGTAATAGCCAAAGAATCCTGCAACGTATCCGGGTAATATCACTGACAAAGGGGACCTACAATCTTTCACCCAGAGAGCACATCTGGGACAGGCTTTGTCATTATTTGTGAGGATTCCATCGTGACCCTTGGGAAACGAGCTGGCAAATTGTCTCCCATCCTTCTGTCCCTATTCACAAGTAATATATTTTTGTTCCACAACGTGTTGCTGCATGTATTGCTGTAGATGGTGCATGCATTGCTGTAGTGGGCCTACAAATCACTTGATATTATCACTTCTAATATTGTTGCCCTGGAATAAACATTATTTATTGTTTAATGTAGTCTCTTTGTATTGCTAAATCCTCATCACTTTCTACGCACGTCTTAATGATCTCATCTTTTTAAGTTTAGGCAGTACATATAACACTAAACATTATACACTGATTCTCAAGAGCTGGAATTATTTTTGAAAGATACTTGGTAAGTTTTTCTTCTCAACATTTTAAAGATGTAATTGTAGGTTCTTTCTTCGTTATAAAGGGGCCTTTTGATTTTTAGAAAGATTTTGTGTATAATTTGCAATTATGAATGATGTTACACATATGGGGTTTGGAAAAAATAAGTTCATCTCTGCTTTTACTGAAAAATGAGTATTTTTGTATGCGCATATTTTTAATTGAATAATTCAATCAAAAAAAGGAAAATATTTTGAAAAAATATTAAAAAGAAGATATAGTCATTGAATAGACTATATATTTCATGAAAAAGTCCTTAAATATATTTCACGCTTATGTATGTCATTTAAATATTTTAAATGGAATAATATTCAAAGCAGAGAGAAAACAAATTCTTATTTCATATTTAAATATAATTTGAATTCTGCAACTGCATCAAATCTTATATACATTAAACTCACAAAGAAATAATTTAATTCCCATATGAATCTCATTAAAAACCGAATTAATTTTCCTTTTTTTATTTTTATTAAAACCCATTACAAATGTGTAAAAAATTATTTCACTTTTTTTAATCAAACTAATGAATTCCCTTACTCCAATGGCCCTTTTTTCCTTATTTTAAATGCCATTCGATTGTAAATAATCAGAAAGTTACCAAACACTCATTATTAAAGTTCTTAAATGTAGGTAAATGATAATTTTAGAAACTTTAGAAATATTGCCCGAAATACATAAAATGAATGCCATGACTGGGCGAAGAAAATATTTGATCAAATGTCAACAATAATTGAAGAAAATTGTGTAAAGTCAATGACAAAGTAATTTATATGTTTGTATAAGTCAATAAAATGTTATGTAATAAAAATTGTGATTTTATACAAAAAAAAATTTTTTTGTTTATTATTAAAGTTTTGCTCATAATCTAACCATAGCATGAGCATAAATGAGCCCGTATACAAAGAGTCAGAAATGTTTTGAAAGATTTCAAATGAAAATGATACTTTAAATTCTTTCCATGTAGCGATGATAGCACATGTGGATATATCTGCTAGGGAAAAAAAATCTGATTCGATACAACACAAATTTTGTATCAATTTAAATCTCTCAATGGAATACTTTATATTATTCTTGAACTTTTGTATATACACCAAATGGAAGCATTCAATTTAAATGGGAATTCATTTGATAGAATTTGAAAGATTCCAGTACGCCACATGTCTAGATGAGATCGGAGTTTTAATGCTATGCATGTCGAAGGATTGTCACTTATCTGCTTCACTTTCACCGTCGGAGAGAGTAGAGAAATTCCCACACGTTTATCGTGTGTGCTATTCCACTTTTCTCAAGTTTAATCTATGTTTTCCTTCTGTTGGGGGTTTGGCATGCGATGGTTCTGTTTATTTATTTTTTTCTCTTTGGCCCATTGTCATCTTTCATTGGAGCTAAAGAGAACTTGTGTTTTTTAAAGAGTTATGAACTTTCAATGATTCGGTTTTCAGTTTATCGTGTAGTTAATTACACTGCGGTTAAAAAAATGCAACGCCTTTGTGAGGATTCCCTTGGATCTCACTTTGAGAACGAGAATAATTTTGAGTCAAAGAAGAACCAGTAGCCATTTTTATAAATAACTTTATTTGATTATCTTTCCCAAATAGATTCAAAGACTTTTAATAACAAATAAATCAAAATAGCTTTATGAGGTTTAAAAGGGACTTCCCTTTATATTAATTTAAATATTTAATGATCCAATTAATTAACAATTAGAATATCAATGACGCAGAGATTACCGCAATAAGAGATCTCAGAATTATATTCAATAATGTTCCTATTGAACATTAAACTTTAATCTCACTCCTAATATAAAACTTTAATGAGACTTTAATTATAAATCAATATTTACCACACTGAATCTCAGCTCTTCCTGAGTCTAATTTATCCACCTAGAAATCTCCAATAATAAATCTCTAACTTCACTATTATAACTTCCTGCTTCAATCTCTCTCTCCTACTGCCTCCCACTTTACTATTCCGTTTGACTTAAATACTTTATCTAATCTGCATAACAAGGAATTCCTGTCCTCTTTTTGGAGTCGATTGGAAATAGGCAGGGAATTACATTTCCTTAAAAAAGACGTCTCAGAAGGTTAGTGATAAAGTTCCGTATAGATTTGTCACACCTTGAATGTATCATCAGAATTGAATGAACTTTGCAGCAATTTTCAATTATACGATGTTACGTAAAGTAGTAAAATTTCATAGCCATCGCACATACATGGCGTCCGCAGCATCTTCTGAACTGATGCTGAAAGCGTATAAATAGAGCGTTGTAGTGGGCCATTGAAAATAGTTAATGATTATTTGTTAGTGAAAAACGTTTAATGAGATCAAAGTACGCCTCCACGATGAAATAAGGAGAAACTCCAACAACTTACGGAGTTTGAACGGGGGAGGATTATTAGTCTTCGAGAAGAAGATTTTCCTATCGCTCAGTAGGAGCTCGTGTGCAGTGGAATAGTTCCATAGTGATGCGAGTGTTGAAGCAATGGACCTACAAGAACCAAAAAACTGACAGTGAATGACGGAAGGTGACGCCAGCACGCAATGATCGACACCTACTCCAGATGGCCGTGTGATTGACCGTATAACTTCCTCCAGGCAGTTGGCAGAACGTTGATCTACTCCTACAGGCGTACTAATGTTGGTTTTGTCAATTCGTCGACGTCTGCAAAATTGCATACAAGGCAGTGATTGCATACAAGGGTGCGCCTTTATGCAGGATCCCCCTCACGGCATAGTGTTATATACGTACCTTAATGAGGCAAACAGACATATCATGGACGACTGAGTCTGCAATAAGATCATGAGCACAGAGCCTGGCAAGCTAATTGGCTATTCATAGCTATTCATAGTATGCAAGTTGTCATGACACTTTGCACTTCATCGGAAAGCATAAATTAACTTAGAACACTTCAGAAATTTTATTCTGAATGCAGATTTGAATTACATTGCTAAAAGTTTAGATTTCTGTTCTGTAATTTCAAATATGGTATATAAATGTACAATAACGATTAATATGAAACTACAGTAGGACCTCTATATTACAAAATAGCTAAATACCGGGAAAAGGTTCGTTATCTGGAAAATTCGTTATATAGAGGTTCATCTTTTTATGTACTTTATAAATAACATAAAACAAATTTTAAATTCAAAAGCACCAATTTTAATTTTTAAAATAAATATATGTTTATTTTATATATCTTACTCATCAAAAAGATTGCTAAAAGTTTAGAAAGTATATAAATGTACAATAACTGCACTGAAAACAAGAAAAAAGAATGCCACTGTGCATTTTCAATGTTAAAGAAAAAATTTTGTATTAAAATTAACGAGTTTTAAGAACATTTTCTAATTTAAAGCATTATATATAAGTAATATTAAACCATACATTATTTTATAACTAGAGCACGGGGACACGGAACAACTCCAATGAGGGTGAAAGGGAATATCAAAGATGTTTCTAATGAAAAGGACAATGAGGGTTAAGGTTTGCACTTCTTGAATGAAATGTCCCGAACTCTATTGCTTTCGGTGAGTTAGGATCTAATAAAACCAGTTCCAAGATTTATGACCACCATAAAATGTGTTCAGGAGAGAATAACTTGAAATGCTCTGAAATACTTTAAAAATAGGGAGGAAAAAAATGAATCACAAAAGAAAAAGTTCGTTATATAGAAAGTACACTTCGCTATAGAGAGGTTATTTTACGAAGAAAATCGTGAAATGTTCAAGGTTTCAGAAAAAGCTCGCTATATAAAAAAATTCGTAATGTAAAGGTTCGTTATATACAGGCTCGACATTATTTAAAAAAATATTTATTTGTAGGTTTTTCTTTCTGTAATATTAGTGTATGTTCCATTTCATTGTAAGTAAAAGTTCAAAATTTGTATTAAACCACTAACGTTTTAACTTTTTAATTAAAAAATATTTTGCTAAGTTTACGAAGAAACTTTAAATTATTGATCATAACCCATGACTTTTTGGAACTAAAATAGCAAAAAACACTTAGCCAAGAAATCACTAATCTTTATTCATTGATGAATTGGGAAATTAATTCAATATCATGTATGAATTCTTTGTATTTATTGAAAAAAAAATTTTAATTAAAACAAACTTTAAAGGCAGTCTAGAACATAAATAATTGTTTGAAGGGATAATCCTGTAATGCAATTATTCTCAAACTTCCAGTATTTGCGACCCAATTTTTTCAATCATACCTTTCATCGTTCTCCCCCTCATATAATAACAATTTATTGAATGTAATAAAAATCTACTATGACGCTAAAGCGACAATACGACTTTAATTATACACTTATATTATCAAGATAAGTATTAAATTTTTTATACGTTATTTTAATTAATTTATATTTAAAATAAATTACTTTCATTTCAAAAGAGCTTTCATTTTCGTCTTTTGTCTACGTGTGTTCACGACCCCACATAGGGTTATCATGCATCCTATGGGGTTCACCACACAGTTTGAGCATCATTGCTGCAATGGAACGTTTTTCAAACTGTCGGGTATACCCCCATATGAGTGAGCATTTTAAAAAGTCGAAAACAAAAGATTATTTATTAAAAAATATCAATTTACTGAAAGTAAACAATTAAAATACCTGCTGACATTATAAAATATAAAATAAAACATTTACACTGACATAATATACTTATAACTATATCAGTACAGCACAATGTATTTCCTAATTAATTTAGCCATATTGAGTTAAGAATCGCATTAATAATTACCAATGAACCCATGAGCTGGTCATATATAGGCTGTTTTTTTAGAGGTACAGAACTTTAAGTTGTAATAAAACAACGATGTATTATTAGATTGACATGAATTTTTTTTATTCGAAAAATAATCTTGTGGCATTACATTTTAAATATGATTTCTGGCATATGACTGACACGGCTGGGCTCGGATGTAGTCCAATCTGGACGTCCAATTTTCGATGACTTTTTCCAACATTTATGGCCGTATATCGGCAATAACACGGCGAATCCTGTCTTCCAAATGGTCAAGCGTTTGTGGCTTATCCGCATAGACCAATGACTTTACATAGCCCCACAGAAAATAGTCTAGCGGTGGTAAATCACAAGATCTTGGAGGCCAATTCACAGGTTCAAAACGTGAAATTAGGTGGTCACCAAACGTGTCTTTCAATAAATCGATTGTGGCACGAGCTGTGTGGCATGTTGCGCCGTCTTGTTGGAACCACAGCTCCTGGACATCATGATTGTTCAATTCAGGAATGAAAAAGTTAGTAATCATGGCTCTATACCGATCACCATTGACTGTAACGTTGTGGCCTTCATCGTTTTTGAAGAAGTACGGACCAATGATTCCACCAGCCCATAAAAGCGCACCAAGCAGTCAGTTTTTCTGGATGTAACGGTGTTTCAACATACACTTGTAGATTATCTTCACACCAAATGCGGCAGTTTTGTTTGTTGACGTAGCCATTCAACCAGAAGTGCGCTTCATCACTGAACAAAATTCGCTGATGAAAATCGGGAACAACGGCAATCTCGTTTTGGGCCCATTCGACGAATCTACGCCTTGCTTGATGATCGTTTTGATGAATTACCAAACCAAACTGAGAATAAATCGCTTGACAGCTGTTAAATCGGTCGCCATCTTGGAAAGTAATGCCAACTTAAACTTATATACCTGAAAAAAACACTCTTTACAAAATTATATACAAAAATTAACATTTATCTTGATAATTTGTACGGTTTATAATCATCCCCTTTACTGTCAAATTAAAGTTACGCGATTCGCTCCCCAATGGTACCGTTTTCCACATAGACGCGCGTATGCAAATTATTTGGAGGGGGCAGGATTAAATATGGAAATCCTGTGAAATAAGTAAGTCTTTTGCAAGCACTGCCAAGGCCCTTTTATTGCATTACAAAGCCTTCGGAGTAATTTTATGGATACCAGTGCACGGAAACGATTGTACTTCGGAAAGACGTATATATACGTGTGGGGCAATTAATACTGAAGATGAGCGAGTCATATATATACGTTGGTGGCACTTAAAATGTTAAAGTCGTATTGTAGCCTTAGCGTCAAAGTCTATTATATAATTCAATGCATTGTTATCGTATGGAGAGGGGGTGTGTGATAAAAATTATGATTGGATATTGGGTCGCAAATATTGAAACTTTGAAAAACTCAAATGTAATATTCTTTAGGTCAAACAAAACAATTTATATTATCGAAAATGTATCCTTATTATCTATATTTAAGTCCTATTTTGAATGAAATGTCCTGGTGTAGAAAAATAGCTTTTAAACTAAAAATTTTCTTTTATGTACTATGGAAGCTTATTTAGTTGTATATAATGGTTATAGTTAAAATAATGTACCCAAACTAATACTATTTGATAATGAGTATTCTAAGACTCAAAGGTAAAAAATCCATAAATTTTTCAATTTAACTATACTGAATTTCTTATTTTATTTCTGTTAGTATTCGGTAGGTTTTTTTCTGTAAAAAAAACAGATAATAATTGAATGTTCTTGAATGCTATCTTTATGTGTTCTTCACATTCTCAAAGATAATTTCAAATACTTATAAATTAGAGAGATATTTACTTTTTTAATAAAAATATTTGTTTATCGAAAGATAATTGTATAAGTTATTTTATAAGAATTTCTTTACCTAGGAAATTTAGAATGTAATGGTAAATATACGAACGAAATTTTAATTTCAGAATAATAACTGTATAGTCCAAAAAAAATTGAATTTTTTTACGAACTTAAGTGTATCCAAACTTTTAGATAACAATAAAAGCTGTAAATAATTTTGATGTACTGTTTCTAAGTAATACAATTAATTTAAAAATTTCAAATATAATACTTATATAAAATAGAACTAATTTTATTAACATATCAGAACTTGGAATTTAATTTTCTTTACGGAATACAGAAATAAGATTTCACTGTGGCATAATTTCTAGTCAATTAACTTTTTCAAATCAATTTTTTCCATGATTTCCATAGATTTTTGTGGGCATGATAGACTGGTGGTCAAGCTTAGCATCTCTTGGCCGATGTGTCATGAGTTGTCACGAAATTTTACGAAGTCCTGCTACGTAGAGCGCGCTTAAACATGTAAAAACTGTCGAGGCTCAATGTCTTCTGGTTGGTGAAGTATTGTAGTTAGGGGGGGGGGAGTTCTATTTCAGAGATCGTTCTCATCACTTGACATAAGTTCAAAATTACAAGGACCGTCACCAATAAACGTCGTGATGATTTACGGTGTGACGTCAAAATATTACCCTTACTTATTACAAAAGGTGTTGAATACTTTACTTTTCTTGTTCATTTTAAGGAGATGACTTGAAAAAGTGAAAAGAGATCAGTTATTGGAACTTCGAACGTATTCTTCGATTCCTACTATTAGTTCACACTCTCCCTATATAAAAGTGATAAAATTGGATATTTCATCAAATCTCTAAGGGAGATGATCAATTCACGCAGGATGTTAAAATAACGTCTCTTTGAGGTAATTTCCTTGAAGTAATTTGATCAAATCCTTAATCTGTTTGAGAGAAATGATGAAATAATATTGTCAGCAGTTTAGAAGTGTTTTTTAGCAAATATGGTGCATTATTAAAAGTAGAGTAATTAATACAACAATAATCATGGAATTACGAATTATTTTTTCGAAATGAATTAACAAAACAATTAGATAATAAAGCTGATATTTTTTTTAAAAAAATAAAACGATATTTGCTGTACAGTTTGAATTTTTTTTTTAAAAAATTATACATTAATGTAGTACTTCAGAAATATCATGCTTTATTTGTAACACCTATTTTTAGTTATTATTTTTCTTTTTAAAATAGCTTTTTTTATTATCAAAAAGCTTTTTTTTAACTATAAAGAGGGCGTGGTCGAATCCCCTGATTTTTTTTGTTTACATTTTTCAATTGAAGTTTTATCCAATTTATAATTTTCAGGCATATAAAAGTGATGTATCAATCGAAATAATAATGCAACGAATATAACTAAATAAAAATAAAAAATGATATTTAAGTCATTTTGTTTTGGTGCGTAAGTCAGAATTCCGGCGCTGCTTGACACGGACAATGAGAGAGAGTAAAATCTCGCTTTAGAAAATCAAAATACTTGTCAGCAGTTCTTCAAAAATTCCTTATTCAAACAACAGCTAAAAGCTTCACATTAACGAGAAATTACAAGAATAAGCACCAAATAATCACAAACCATCCACACCAAATGTCTGCCTACACTTACAAAATAGAGCTATTAAAGACCTTTTATTGTGAAATAATTGCTTTAAATCGTGATTTTAAGTAATTATAAGCTTCTCTTACGACTTAATTTGGATTTGAGACTGGCTTTTGTGGTTCCATAACAGACAACAGAATAGAGATCGATACATTATTGAAAGAAAATCATCATAGATCTTCTGAAAAAAGGAAAATTTTAAAACAAGTGTTGAAACTGCTAATAGGAGACATTCATTGATTCGAAAGGAATTAATAAACTGCAAATCAACTAAAATTTTAACGTCCAAGCCAAGATTTGGCCGCCCGTCTACAGTGTCACTTCGAGAGTCTTGCTTTGTTATACGCTCAATAAAAATAAATTTACGACTATAAGCTTCACAAGTAGATAAAAGTGTTGCGGAGATACTGCAAAAAGGTGTGACTTTAATTAAAATTAGTAGAAAACTGAAAAAGAATTGTGACGAATCTGTACGGAACCTTTCTATTAATATTCTTAGGCGTCTTTTTGGGGATTATAAATTCGCGTATATTTCCAATTAACTCCAAAAAGTGAACGGGATATGCAAAGTAGATAGGGTATTTAAGTAGAACGTTGCAAGCTAACAGGTATGAGGGCTATTGAGCCAGCAGCAGTAGCCTCAAATTTAGAGGATTCCATGAGATTACGTTAGTGAAGCCTTATTGCTGTTATTCTACGGAAGAACTAGAAAGCTGATATACCAAGCGATAAATATAATTTATTTACGCTTAAAGTAAGCGTTAGTTTAATAAAATTAGTTAAAGTTAATGAAAGCTAATAATTCCAGTTACGTGTATTTCTCGGACCTCCTATTTCGGTAGACCTTATATTTGATCTTGCGCATAATTATTGATTAATTTCATAATTCGTAATTTAATTTAATATGAAAGGTAAATCCCTGTTGTTTGACGTAACATAGATATATTACATGTTATTAGTTTTTTGAGAATTGAATTGATATAATAAATACAAGTTATTATTATACAAAATGGCTCTTAGTGATTATTTGCCTAAATTAATCTTGGTATCCAGGGTGGAACCCAGAGGGTTCGCATAAATCCCGAGTTTAGAGTCGAATCTAATTTTCGAATCATCCCTGAGCAGTATTTTTCGGGGATGGAAAATGTGGCTGAGTTCTTGGAGAATATTGATAATAATTTAACATATTACAAGATACCCACGCAACTGTCTTGTGCATATTTAAAGGGTCATCTCACAGGATGGTCAAAGATTGGTTTGAGGCTCTAGGTTATAGGGTTGTAGAACACAAGGCGACAGATTACGCGCACTTAAAGCAAGCTATGACAGAACAGTTTCCCGTCGTTAGGAATAGGTCGGAACTCGAAACGCGTTTCTATTCATCATCGCAAAAGGATAACCAGAAACCTTCCGATTTTTTGTATGACTTGCTCAAAATACACAAACAATTAAAACTAGAAATGATGGAGGGAAAATTGCTTGATCATGTTATTAGTAGGTTAGAACCTCAGATTTTAGATTATGTGGAGGTTCGGCATCCACAAACCACATCTAACCTTCTACAAATAATTGATAAGTACGAGGAAATGTTTCTGAATAGAAGTATCAGGTGTTCGATTCGGGATTTCCGAGTTACAAAAAAAAAGCAAGAACAATCGTTTCCCTGACAGGAATTGGCAGTAAAATTGGAGGGAGACGAGAGGTAATCACAGATACTCTGACAATAGCAGACCACAGAGAGTGTTCAATAGATTTGAGGGTCAGGGTGTGGCGGATAATCGGAGATTCGATGGTCGACACCGAGGTGGTCAATCTGATCATAGATTCCATAATAAAGGCAGACGACAGGGTGGTTCGAGGAACGATGCTTTCAGGGGTCAGAATGATCAAAACAGATATTTAAACTTTTAAGCGATTGATGCGAGTCTGGAGGTGATCGATCGCGATGTACAGAAAATCCTCCCGATACGGAACACCGAACTATTAGGATATCCTCACTACAAATGACTCCAGTAGATTTACCTTATGTGCCCATTCTTTTAAATGAAGCATTCATTACAGCCCTTTGGATCACGGGAACGGAGAAATCTTTTATATCAGAGGAGGTCTATCGAAGATATTTTTCGTATCGACCGCGTCAAAAGAATAGAGATAGATTAGTGACGGCCCAGAGAGCCCCGTGTTGTCACTTAGGTCAGGTCGAATTATGGATTCGGATCCGAGAATCTCCAGAAAACCTGGGAATTTCACATTCTTATCAATATGCAGTACCAATGCATTTTAGGCATTGATTTAATGAAGGAGTCCAAATTGACTTTAGATTTCTATAAGAAATCTCTGATCATTCCAGATGAACAAATTAAACAGTTACCCCCAAAGTGGAAAAGCCTATCGAGATCGATCTATCCGATACAAAGCTCTGTGAAGGGCAAAAGCAAAAATTAAAAGATTTATTTAATAGTTTTAAGGGCCTATTTTCAGACCAGCCCGGGTTAACTCATGTTTTATACCATGAAATCTATACTGGAGACCAGGGGCTGGTAGTGTCAAGACCCTATCGATATGACAAGTTCAAGCAAGGAATAATTGACTATCACATCGAGAAAATGTTACAGGAGGGTAAAATTCGTCCTATGCAATCCCCATATGCGTCACTGGTGCTTTTAACGCGCAAAAATAATGGCCTTCCTCCAGATTTTCCAGAGGCGTATCGATTCGCGATTGACTATCGCAAACTCAACGCCATCACTAAATACCCGCGATATCCATTACCGGTGATTGATGACCTGATCACAAATATACCGCATACCGGGATTATGTCGACATTAGATTTAAAATCGGGCTATTTTTAATTGGCGATTAGTCCGAAAGATATCGAGAAAACCGCATTTATAACACGCAATGGCACTTTTGCATTCCTCAGGATGCCATTCGGCCTTTCAGGGGCGGTGCCAAAGTTTCAAAAGGCCATCGACATTATACTGAAACCGTTTATTGGGTGTTTCGTGATGGTATATATGTGGATGATGTTATTATTACATCTCCATCGTTTAATCAACACATAGATCATTTGAATCAGGTATTTACATTGTTGCGAGACGCAGGGCTACCACTAAATAAGGATAAATGTCACTTCGCACGTGACAAATTGAAGTATTTAGGTCTCATAATTAGTAAGGAAGGGATTGAAACCGACAATAGTAAGGTCAAAGCAATCGCATAAATGAAACCCCCTAAAAATAATAAAGAAGTGTCGAAGTTTTTAGGGATGGCGGGGTGGTAACAAAAAATTCATACCTCATTATTCAGATATATGTGAACCATTATATCGGTTAAAGAAAAAGGGGGCTAAATTTAATTGGTCGACTGAAGTACAGGATGCTTTTAAAAAAGTAAAACAAGCATTAATAGAGGCGCCAGTTTTACAGTTGCCGAATTTTCAGGAACAGTTTAACTTATTTACGGATGCTAGTGGGGTCGGAATTGGTGCTGTGCTGAATCAAAATCACAGATCTATTGCATTCGTGTCTAGAACCCTGAACAAGGCGTAAAGTAACTATACAGTTACAGAACGCGAATTTTTGGCAGTGATATGGGCATTGAATAAGTTTAAAACTTATTTTGGATCACTACCGGTGAAGGTAATCACAGATCACGCGGCATTAACAAAGCTAACGAATGGGAAAAACTTATCTAGTCGGATGAATAGATGGGCACTCAAGTTATCACAGTTTAACATTGAATAGAAACATCGATCTGGTGTCCAAAACGTTGCCGCGGACGTGTTGTCTACAAATCCAGTAGGCAATATGGATGGATCACAAATTTCGTGCGCAGCTCTTCGAGCCTTAGCCTTAAACTCCATTGAAGAACTCATTCGAGAGCAAAGGGAAGATCGTGAGTTAGGGCACATCTATCGTTATTTAGAAAATCCAAACGATGGTTCCGTGAATGCAACTGTATGTGAGGGTTAGTTCCAAGATTTTAAATTAATTGACGGTCTATTCGTTTACGCGAAATATTCTACAACTCTTGGAGAACTCAGAGTGTACTTTCCTAAATTGCTTTGCGAAGCAATAATGCATGCATATCATGATCTGCCATTAGCAGGCCATTTAGTAAAGAGCAAGACTTATTTAAAATTGCGTGACACATGTTATTTTCCGTATATGAGGAAATATATATTTGAATATGTATCAACCTGTGACCGGTGTCAAAAATTTAATTATAAAACGCCCTACCAGCTGGTTGATTAATTCCAATAGTATCGAATTACCCCAAGGAAATCGTAACGTTAAACTTATTAGGCCCCTACCCCGCATCCCGACCCGAAAGATATAGATTTCTATTGGTAATAACTGACCACTTTACTAAGTGGAGTGAGCTTATTCCTTTACGAAAAGCTTCGGCCCAGCCAATAGCTAACGACCTTTTTGAAAATTATATTTCACGATATGGAGCTTCTATATTTTTGATTAGTGATAGTGGTCCTTAATTTATATCCGACGTCTTTGAACACTTAAGTCACAGGTTGGACATAAAACATATTAAAAAGGTAACATATCGGCCGCAGGCAAATTTAACGGAAAGAGTTACTCGCACATTAGAGCAGATGATAGCTTGTTTTGTAGAAGAAAATCACGATAACTGGGGCCGATTTCTCCATGAGTTCGCTTTAGCGCTGCACACACCAGTTAATGAAACGATAGGTAAAACTCCGACTGAGTTATTCTTAGGTAGAAGGATTGTATTACATTTTAGTAAATTAATAAATGTCACAGAGGGTGCTGAATATGTGGGTGGAAATATTGAGAAATTATTCGATGAGGCAAGGTAGAATATGCGGAAACAACATAAGACTTGGGAAAAATACTATAATCGGAAAAGGAGAGAGGTTAAAATCAAAGTAAATGATTTGGTGTTGGTACAAACTCATTTTATGAGTGCGGCGGGTAGGAGAGTGGTCGGAAAGTTTATGCCTAAGTTTGAAAAGCCATATAGAGTGTTGGAAGTTCGGGATAACAATTTGATCATTTGGAAAAAGGGAAAAAAGGTCACAGTTAGTATCGACCAGGTGCGAGTGTACCATCCAAGACAGTCCGACACAATTAGTTTTGATAGTAATGATGAGACACTATATGAAGGACAGAGGTCTAGAAATAGGTCGAGTAGGTTATCCCAGGGGAAATCCAAAAGCTTAAGGAAAACCTCGAGTGTTGAGAGTAAGGTTCGTAAATCAAATAATGGAACTGCCGGATTGGAGGATCTGGGATTGAAGCGTAAAGTAAGGTCAAATGGGTCAGTGAAGAGGAATGATAAAAAGCGGTCCAAAGTATGTAGGAAAAGATCTCTGCAGGGGTCTGAACATAAGGACCAGAAAATACCAACTCCTGTACCTCCACAGGGGATAAAGAGAATCGTAGCATCCTCTATAACCTCTAGAAACCATAAATATAGGAGACCTAATAATCCACAAGGACCAGAATTAATTCCATGTCCATCACATCAACTAGATATAAGGCAGTGAAATCCACCTACAGAAAAGAGCAGACAAAGAGCAAGAGTCCAGTATGACAGGCCCCGGGAGATCAGGACAACACCTAGCAAATGACACAGTGCAGCTGAGGGGAGACCAGTCCGGTCTAAACAGACGACAGCAGTGAGACCTTATCCTTACTACCTACGGAGCCGCTTAAAGGAGCCTGAAGGAATACCAGAGGAGCAAAAGTGCACTGGGATCCACAGTCTACCGCAGAACAGCCTCAAAAGAAGGATCCTCAGCATGGATACCTTAGACGGAGATCCGGCTGATAGAAGCGAATAAGGGACAAAGAAAAAATCAGGTTGTATAGTTTCTTTTTTTTTATTCTTTCGAACAAATGGTCGGAAGAATGATTGCAATGAAGCAAGTCACGAGCGGATGTTTAAAATTTAAGAAGCCAAGCAAAAGTGGACACTAAAATGAGTGTGTTTTTCTAGAAGAGAAAAATAGGCTTTTATCTTGTTAATTTTTTATATAAATATGGAGAAAACAATTGTAAAATTGCATTTGTTTACTTCTATGTATGACTTCACTAAGATGCGACAATTCCTTTGGTTATTTGCTTTAATGGTTTATTGAAAAATGTTTGAAATTCTATGTATATGTATGTGAATATTTTTTCTCACATCTGGTGTCTTGGGACGTGGCGTAGTTAGGAGGTGCTAACATTAACACTAATAAGCGCCGCATTCATGGAATGAGACATTTAAGGAGCCAGATGATTTGATTGATGTATAAGAAAATGACGTGTAAAATGTGAATGTGTTTGTACATACAATCTATGTTTGTTTCTTCAGACTATTTAAAGATTTCTCGTTTTAAGGAAGCTTACCATAATTATTGTATAGAAAGCGACGAAGAAAGAATAAGTTTGTTAATATTTCAGTAGTTAAGTAAAGCACACAGGCAGGTTTTTTTTCATTTCCACTTCGGTGGTTTTTTCCTCGCATCTGAGCCAAATGGGTGTGCTGTAGGGAAATCTAAACCTGTAAATGTTATATGAAACAAATAGTAACTTTCAAACGAAGTTTGTGGTCGTAATGCTTTTCTTTCCCTTAGGGTAGGAGAAATCGTAAAGTATCCAGTGGTTAGATAAATATTAAAGCCTTAGAAACAATGAATTAAGTTTCAGAATTTGTTACGTTATTTATTTCAGGCCATTTGTGATCTTCGAATGAATCCCGTTTTATTTTTGGAGGGGTTTGTGAGGAATCTGTACGGAACCTTTCCACTAATATTCTTAGACGTCTTTTTGGGGATTATAAATTCGCTTATATTTCCAATCAACTTCGAAAAGCGAAAGGAATACGCAAAGTAGATAGGGTATTTAAGTATAGCGTTGTAATCTAGCAAAGAAGAAGGCTACTGAGCCAGCAGCAGTAGCCTCAAGTTTGGAGGACTCAATTGGATTAAGCTATTGAAGAGTTACTGTTAGTAATCTACGAAGGAATCTTTTGAAGATACCAAAGTATTGCCAGGTAATATAATATAGATTATCGCGCTTAAAACAATCGCTAGTTTAATAAAATTAGTTTAAGTTAATGAAAGCTAATAATTCGAGCTACGTGTTTTTCTCGGACCTCCTATTTCGGTATATCTTATATTTGATCTTACGCGTAATTATTGATTAATTTCATAACTCGTAGTTTAATTTAATATTAAAGGTAAATCCCTTTTGTTTGAATTAACATAGAAATATTATATGTTATTAGAGTTTCTGATATTTGTGAATCAAGATAATAAATACAAGTTATTATTATACAAATAACTCTTAGTGATTCTTTGCCTTAATCTTGTTGTCAAGGGTGGAACAGTTTAATTTTTTCAATGTTAACTTCTTAACTTTTTAAATTTGAAATTTTTGAGACTTGGATATTTCCAGATTAACTTACCAAGTTGCAATAGGGGAAGGTTGGTGCCATCAAACTAGTTTTTCCCCCTCTTCGGTCCTAAGTCCGAGGTTGCACTTGGATATTTTATAAAATCTTATTTTATAATCTTCTAATTTTGTTTGAAAACGTTGAAATTTATTTTCCATATTCGCCACTGATATTTTAAAATGGGATCTAATATTATAAGATTCAGATAATTCAATTCTTTAATTGACTGTGAAATTGTGATTTGATTTATATATATATATATATATATATATATATATATATATATATATCTTGTTCAAACTTCCAATCGCAAATAAAATTGTTTTTTTTTTCATCCTCTCAAGTTCAAATACGTTTGATTAAACTTGTAGTGTATGACGCTTGATAGTAATACTTTTTTTCAAATTTTAATTCTATTTAATTAATGGATAAAAGTAACATACAAAAATAATAGTTGAACATGATATATAAATGGAAAATCGCTCGTTGTGTCCCTGTAGTGCAATGGATAAAGCGTTAGACTTCTATTGGAATGGACGTGGCTTCAAATCCTACCTGGGAGGGCTTAATTTCTGTAAATGTTACTTCTTTTTTGCTATACTATTTTATTAGGATTATTAAATTTAATGAATAAATAGTAACAAACAAAAATAACAATAGAGCACCACATATAGAAAGAAAAATCGATTTCTTTTTTGTCACTTAATATTGTGATTCTGTCATATATGTATATATATGTTTGTATTAATTATAATTAAAATAAATTTAGGAATTCACTTTATTTTTTTACATTATTTGTTACATATTATAAAGGCGCATTTATTGCTGCAGATTTTATTGATTTGTTTCTTCTGTTTTACATTTATTACAAAAAGACATATTGGCTGCAGTAGAGTGGTTCTGAAGAAAATATTTTCTACTCCTTGCTTTTTCATGTTTTAAAGCGTCTTGAGGTTAGTTATCCGCTTAAAAGGGGTCACATACCTTTTAAAAAGTTGAAAATGGTTAAAAATAGTGAGCTCTTTAAAGCTCTATAATTTTTTTATTATTGTTTCCTCGAATGTAAATTTTGGAGGAATAAACAAATAGATATTACTTTACTTAAAACATAACCAACAAACACAGTGCTAATTAGGATAAATTTTTAATTAGATAATTACAAAGAAATTTTTGTTTTTTTCTTTTCGCAAGTGATATGCATTACGCGCAGCTTTATAAAAAAGTTACCAATATTTTTGATGAAATTTTTGCTCAGTGTTGAAATTGTGTTATCTTTAAAATGACGAAACATGAAACACTGATTTAAAATTTTTAGTAAACTATAACAATTTAAAATTTAACTATAACATTTTTAAAAAACTTTTGCTATTTTATATTTGTAATTTTAAATTTTTCATTAAAATATTCAAACTGGTTCGTTATTTTAAGTACAGATATGATCAGAATCTACAGTAAAAATTTTATCATTTTCCATGGCAACGGTTTTTGAAAAATATCATGCGCGTAATGAGTAAAAATGACGTTCTGAGAAAATTTAACATCAAACGTAAAATTTACCACAGTTTTTATATATATATTATTCTGGTTACTCAAACAACAACTAAATTTAAATTAAAAACTAATGTGAAGTTTTTTTAGTCAATAAACTTCAATTTATTAAAATTATTATAACTAAAAACATATATTATACAAGCATCGAAACGATATCAAAAGCTACAAAATAATCAAAATGCAACAAAGTGATTCATTTCTCCAAAATAAAGTTAAAAATTTATAAATATTACTTAAAACAATCAATACCTTAATTAACAACTACTTATTATAAATATTAAACAATTTGTAATTTGAATGCAGTGTATTACTATGATTCTAAAATGCTAAAATTCGCCCCTCATGCATATGATGTTCCCTCTTTTTTCAGTTAATTTCTTACAAGTAGTTTTTAATTGCATTCTTTTAGCCTGTCGTAATTTTCTTTGTGCGGAGATTAAAATGTACTTCTGCAGTCTGAATTCTTTTTATATCTACAAGTGTAACAAATTTATGTGCAAATTGACCAACAGTCAGACCAAGCAATTGCATAATTTTTAGTCTGCCTTGATTGCCATCATTAAAAATGACAATTGCCTCATTTGTAGATAATCAACAATCTTTCTACCACAACCTAAAAGTTTTTTGGGCATAATTTCCATATTAATGAGTTAATGGATTCATTATTATTTTGGGTTTTACCCCTAGACATTTTGTAGAAGTTTAGGTTGTGATAGATCATTAAACACAGGTTTTATGGCATCCATTACTGCCACTGGCAATTTGTTACTGTGTCTAAAAGTTTCCACACTGCCCTCTACTACTTGATTTTTGATATTTACACCAAGAATTAGACCTACGGGACAAAACTGTGCAATGGTTCTTCGTCGCTTGAACGTATGGGAAATATACAGCCCAAACAGCTTTTCGCATATCTGACAGGCATGTTTATTTTGTCGGATTGCATTTCCATAGTACGTTGTAATTAAGTCGATCATTCTGTCGGTCAACCTTCCCTTCCCCCAATCGACTTCCCATCACTGAGTTTGGAGCTCATTTGTTTTAATTTTCGTAAACGAGTTCCCATTCTTTTGAACATGTCCAACACATTCAATTTTTGAAACTGTGATATCTTCTCCATATGGATTGATGCAGTAATAGATGAGAATGTTTTGGAATCGCCATCCCCGATGTAAGATGTATATCTCACAGAACGATGACTTAATGAACGCTGAAATATACGAACCATTCCCCACAGTCTCCATCATGCCAGCTGAACCATTGTGGTTCTTCAAACATTCTTTTAACGTGAAGAATTTTCCACTTTTGTAAGCAGGTGACCCCTTTCTTCGTTTCCAAGAATCACATCCTTTACAGAAAGAAGACATCACTTCCGCATCAATACACTTTTCTGTTTTGTCTCCTATAACAGCACACACACCAACACGAGAAGAATAGCCACGTGTTTTCCATGTTCCATCTCCACTAATTATTATATCGGAAGAATTTGTCAAAGTTACCTCTTCCAAAGCTGCACTTTGCATTGAAGCTTCTGCGACTTCTTTACTACACAATTGTAGTTTGTTTATAATGTTATTATAGGATTTTTCAGCAACTGGAGGAGGAAAGTCCATGACACCACAGAAAGTTGTCATTGCTGCATGACCCTGTCCAATTGTCCTCATTGCGTATACAAAACGTCTGTTTATTTCTGAATATTTTTTTCTTTTACCCAGCATTTTTGAATTTCTAAACGAACACAAGTCTTTACAGTTCTTGCATTCAATCGAAAAAACACTAGACAAACCTCTAACACAATTTTCTGAAAGTTTAATATCACCACCACATTCTTTGCAAGAAGCAAAGTTTTGAATGTTTGTAAAACATGATAGTTTTATCAAACACTCTATAGCCATCAAAACAGTCATCATGTTCAATAAAAGATGAATGAACATCTTGCAGCGAATCTTTTTTCCAGATGCACTGTTGTTTAGTGATTCATCCACACTGTGTACAGCTTTGCATCTCGTATGCATATTACTAGTAAACTTCCTTTTCTTAGGACGTTTACCAGATGGTCTTTTAGCAGATTCAGTCGAATTCATCCTTCAAAAGTTTATAAAAAAATAATACTTTTCCTAAAACTTATCTTAGAATAAGATACGGTATGAAAATCAAAAACGAGCGAGTATAAATTCAAGATTCACTTTATCAAAACAAAGTAGAAGTAGAAGTTTATAAAGTTAGTAGAAGTTGTAGTTAATATTCAGAACAACAATAATAATATTTGAGGCTTAGATTCAAGCATTTGATAATAGTTAGAATGGAAATATTAGAAACAGAGAAATGCAGCTGTCACCAGCGACATGACAGCTGTCAACCTGGAGCCAAAATGTAAACAATATGTAAATCGCCTTTTCTACTATTTTTATTTTCTTAATAACGTCTGTTCTATTGGGAATATCTGCATGCGGTTTCTTTTAGAACACTCAGAAAGGTTTACTCTATAAAATAAAATAATAATAAAAAAATCGATTTTCAGGAAATTTTAAAAGGTATTTGACCCATCGCCATGGTGATTGAAATCATACCCTCGAATTTTTCTCTCTTTAGTCTTAAGCTCGAATCCTGAAGCTACTGAAGACATTTCGGGTTGACAAGCTGTTGCACGCTATATCAGTAAGGGATTTAAATTAAATTTCTCTGTTTAGCATGGTGTACATGTTTGGAGAGGGGGATGTCAAATGAGATGTCATTATTTTCAACTGATCGAAGTTCCAATAACGAGGTCAATCTCCAGTAGCCTTTGAGTATCAGTAAAATGCAACGGCAAAAATCAGTGAATCAATCTGTTTTGTGTTGCAAAGTTGAGTAAAAAAGCTAAAAAAATATGTGATATAATTAAATCAGTTAAACACACACACATATTCGTGACATTTTATTTATATTTTAAATTACGAGTTCGGTATCAGTTATAATAAAAATAATAACATTCATTTAAATACACACACACACATTTAATTATTAACGAGAAGTGTGTTTCTTAGGAAAAATACATAAGTTAATGGAACAAATTATAATTCGAGTAAATAATTATTAATCCTAATTTTAAACATAGCCTTTTTATTTTATCACGCTTATATTCGAAATAATGTATCTGAAGAGCACGCACTCAATCCCCATGGCAACGAGAATTTAAATGAATGGATAATTATTTTCGCAGACACTCTAATGATAAATAATTTGCATTTAAATATATCCTTGAATTAACGTGTCTAGAATTAACTATCTGAAGTACATTAAAGGGTTTTGTGACATATTTGAAAATTTTGTGCTGATTGAAATGCAAATTTTATACATTATGCTTTCATGTCAAATTCATTAAATTTAATTACTTAGTTTCCTTTAGTTTTCTACTGTATAAACCTTTCATTCCAATGTACTTCAAAGTATTAAAAACAAAATGAATTTATCCCATGCTATGAAAATGAATTGATCTTGAGTGTATGTGTAAGCAATTTAACTCAGAATTGGAAATATCAAGGAGTGCGAAATCTGAAAAAAATATAGAACGTATATCTTAAAAATTCCATTCAGATTTCCTAAAATTCAATTTTGACAGGATGTTTCGCAGTCCCGAAGAAATATGGAGGGACTGTGGTTTCCCGAGGGGTCATGGCCTCGAACTCAAGGTCGCTTTTACCTACCCAACATGCAAAAAAACTATGCATGTTAAATCTGTCGAGGCTCACAGTGTTCAAGTTGGAGTCGTGTGGAAGTTTAGACAGAGAGGTGAGTTCAGGTGACGCCCTAGTCACTTGATAGAGGATCAAAATTATGTGGTCCATCACCATCACCATTAGTTCGTCATCATTAAAATGCAATGTTAACAAAAAGCAAACCATACCAACCACATGAACATGTCACGTCTATTTTTGAACGTGACAATTAATATCCATGTATATTTTAAGAGGTCGCTGAAAATCTATTTTCGTTATATTTATTGATCTTTATATTTATTCATTTATTTATTCTCCGTGGAAAAATTTAATGATTATTTAAAGAATTCAATCTAAAAAAAATATGATTTAAACAATTACGTTTTTCAAAAATATTTGAGCCGCATGGATTGTATTTTAAATTACGGCTTTGCATATTTGATGAAAATAAGCCTATTTTATCTTTTTTTCATATATTTTAAGTTAAATTGTTTTGATTACCCTGCTTTTTTAAAAAATACTTTTTTGGCATGTTTTTAACTTAATTTATCGTGCACTATATTAGTTTATATGTAGCTTACGATCATGCATCCCCTTTCAAAGTATCTCGTGTAATTTTCTTTTATTTAAAAAATGTTTAATTATGTTTTTATTCTTTTAATTTATTTTTCAGTTTATCCTAGATTAAATTTAATTGAATATTCTATTTCAGATAGTTTTTAACTTTGATTAAAATCAATTTTGTAGTTCATTTTCCCAGCTTACTATAGTTATTATTTTCCGTGTTTGGAACTGGTTATGGTAGAATTACATTATCTTTCCAATTAAGCCTATTTTATTGTACTTTTTTAAGTAACTCCAAATAAAATTTGTGTAATATATATTTTTTATCATTTGTCTGTTATTCTATCAAATTTAAACCTATTTTTATTTGTTTTAAGCATTCTTTTAACTGCTATCCATGTTTTCCTTTTCATTTATTTTTCAGTTTGACTCATTATTTTTTACTTGCTTAGGGCTGTTTTAATGTTGCAACTTTTTCCTTAATTTTATTATTTTTCTCATATTTACATCTTTTTACACTGTTTTTACTTATTATAGTGGCTCGTAGAGGTCTATTTTGAATGTTAAATATTTCAGGATGTTCAGTGTTTCAACGCTTGAAATTTAGGAACCATACATTGTCGTGCTCAATAGACGAAATCTGTGTGATGTCATAGTTATACCACTGCAGTCGCGTGATTCAAGCCAATAAGTTCATAAATTTATTTAACGTCATAGTCAACAGATATATGTAAACACGTGTTTCCAGACTATCAATTCAAGCCTTTCACTTTATCAACTTTTGCTTTAAAAATACATATTTATCAACAGTAATAACACACATAGGTAAAAAAAAATACGGTTGATTAAAATATAAACGTGTAAAAAAAACCGTGTAAATATTCAATCGTTAATAAAATCCTTTCCATTCATCCACTCCAGTTCAAATACATTTTTTTAAACTTTTAGTTGATGACACTTGATGTCAATACATTTTTTCAAGCATTAATTCATTGATTTTATTTAAGTAATGAACAAATAGAAACAAAGAAAAATAATATTCCATCCACATATATAAAAAGTAAAGGCGCTCGCCGTATCCCTGCAGCGTAATGGATAGCGCGTTGGGCCTCTGTACCAAAGGTAGTGAGTTCGAATCCTTCCTCCGATAGCCTAATTTCTGAGAATGTGATTCATGAATGAATAAATAGTAACAAACGAAAATAATAGTCCAACACCATATACAGAAAGAAAAATGGGAAATCGCTTTCTGTTTCGTCACTTAATATTGTGATGCTTTCATATGTATATACACATTTATATATATTGTAATTATTTAATAAAAGGTAACTATATAAAACAAAATTATTCTTTGTTAACCTAAGTAAGAATTGTGATTTAATTTTTTTAATATTATTATTATTATTTTTTTAATTTTGAAAAAATCTGAAGAATCTTAAGACTTGGATATTTTTAGCCAATCATCAAATTTGAAATTTTATCTAAATTTTGCAACAAGTACAGACTTAATTTGAGATTTGAATTCACAACAGAGAACACGTAATTGCATTTATCATGAAATACAAATATACATATTTGGTATTCTTCTAAAACAGAAGAATTCCAGTTGAAATCGGAAATCACATAATACGGCCCGAGATGGGGCTAGAAAAAAACAAAGGAGTCTCCGGCTGGTAGCTGGAGCTTGATCTGGCCTACTTTTATCGCATCCTTCCAGAAAGAGTCTTATCCTCGATACCGCCTGCGTTCAGCTGCAGAAAAAGAATCCGGTGGCTGCATTTGCTGGATTTGGGATCCAGATACGAAAGAAAGAGCCTCCGGAGGTTCCTGACTTCTATTCACGCTTTACGGCCCAGATCTTACTCTGGGATAGACCTTGGCTTTTGAACAGATCAGGGAAGTTCCAGATCGGATGAGTGAGTTTCACCAAAGGGAAAAAAACAAGCTTTGACAAATTTTGGTAATACTTGATATTCACTAGAGTTAAATACCGAAATTTTTGGGTTGTTATGCAATATGGCTCGAAAATAAAAAGACAAAAATATTTAGTAATAATAAAAAGCTGTATTTGTTTTAAATGTTCTGAGAAGATATATAATTTCGGGTATCCGAAAAAAATGATATTTTAAAATATATATATATAATGTTGAATTTTTTTTAAAAAAAGCAGAAAATACAAATTGTTAATGTTTTTACATGCATAAATATTTAAATTAAAGAAAGTTTCATTTTCTGTCTATTGTTTTTTTTAAAAAATGAATTTCTAAAATTATTTGAATACTGGAAATTAAGGAATAAAGCAAGAGAGAAGGGGGGGAGGGAATATAAGTTTATTAAAGTTAGAAATTAAAACCGCTTATAACATTTATTTTTTCTCAGGAGGGACAAAGTTGACTCGGCCTTTCATTCCAAATGCAGTAGGTCGATAAAATGAGTACCAAGCTTGCTTGTGGACTTAAACACTGTGGGGGTCTCGCTTCAGACTGACCACTTGATCGGGACATGTGTTCATGCCCCTCAGCGCCCTTTGGTCAAGTCTACTGTGATGGGCACAGTAGGTCTAGGCCATCATGGGCTGTTGCGCCATTGAGTTTGAGTTTATACCATTCATTGTCTAGAAATAAAGCTGTTGTGATACATAGGTATGTCTATTTAATATGTTTTGCTAGGTTAAATATTCTTAACTCTTCAATATGATGAGGGCTAAGAAAAGCTTTTCAGGAATACCTCGAACTTACGTTATAGGTGGGCTTGAGGGATAACCGCGTAAGTAGGTGTACGATTTTAAAGTTAAATACTTATAAATTATTTTTAGTTGGGGCTGGAGAGGAAAGAAAAAAAACAATTTAGAAAAAACATGTTTATATAATAAAATCTTAGTTAACACAAATACAAAATCCCAAACTGGTGTTTTTTTTTATGTAGAAGCTTATTATGTATCCTAACAAAGTCTACCGGCTCAAAGATATTTTTTCTCCAGCATTCCTCGTAGTATGCTAATAATTTTTTTTTATATATTTCTGTTTTTCTTGAAAAATTACACTCATCGTTATAATCTGTATTTTTAAGGATTTATAGCCCTTTTCAATTAAACCAAATCCTTCTGTCAAATTCCCAACCGTCATTAGATCTTCCGAATGAACTGAATCTTAAGACTCAATGTCCTTATTGTCTTGCTGTTACTTATGTATTTCTATGAGTTCCCGATTGTAGGAATGTAGTAGTCATTCAATGTCATCACTAGCCACTTCTAAATTTATTTGCCTGGCAAGATCAACATTTTCTTTAATCACATTACCAATTTGCTATTTTTTTTCTCAAACAAATCAAGCAAATCGCGTAACTTTGGGTTTGCGTTAGTCGGGTTAGCGTAAGTCAAGGTATTACTGTATTTCATACACAATTTATAAAAGTACAAGTTAAAAAATTAATACATACTGATATTAATACATATACATAATTTAGAACATATCGAAAACGTTACAAAAATATTTAAAATATAGAAATATATTTAACAAGAAATGTCAAATTATATTCATTGCCAAAATGGAATGTAAATAAAACAGAAACTTGTGTTATACATATACTTCCCATGATTTTTTGCACAATTCCTACCAGTCGTCACTGCACACTAGTTTTTGAATTCCTACTACTAGCTTACACTCTCTCTATATTTATTTATTTATTTATCTTCGTGGAATTTTCAATTGTTAATAAAATACATTTTAAAGCGCTCAATTAAGCTGAAATTCTATATACATAATTATTTTGGTTGACAATATAGTAAATTAATTATAATTAGTAAAAACAAATTGATTAAAACTAATTATTCAAAGAATTACAAGTACATCTACGTTGGCATCATTTTTGGCGACTTAGCGACCATTCTGGCAAAATTAAAAAATGTTTTTTTTCTCACATTTTAAGGCGCTCATTTTAGCTTAAATTTTCTATATATTATAGTTTTGGATAAAAATATGATATTTTAATTATAATTAATTAAAATTAATTGACTGAAACTAATTATTTAAAGAATTACAGATACAGCCACGATGGTTTCATTTTTAGCGATCTGGGTCAAAACTTTAAAATATTTTTTTTTCTTCACGATTTAAAGCATTCAGTTGAACTGAAATTTAATTAACACGATTGTTTTGCAGGACAATACGATACTTTAATGATAATTATTAAAAATTAATTATCACTTAATGTTGTGATTCGGTCCTATGTATATACATATTTATATTAATTGTAACTATTTAATAAAAAGTAGCTAAAATAAAAATTTCTTTGTTGATCTAAGTAGGAAATGACTTTTTTTATATTACTTGTTTTTAATCTGAGAAGGAGATTAAACTGTATACGAATATCACGCTATTACAGTGAATTTTTTTTGTCGTGTCCATGGACAGTCAGATAATGTCGTGAGCTCTCTGAACCGCCTCCGCAAGTTTCGGCGCATCAGCGCTGTAAAGAACCTCGCGTAGCTCCGAAGCCAGTGGCACCATTCCGAGCCGTATAATATGCGGAGTAAGGGCCGGACATTCTAGGAGGTGGTCTGGCGTTAGTTGGGCCTCAGTGCAGTTCTTGCAGGGGATGTAAGTTCTATTTTTGTCTGATGAGATCGTCATACCTTTAAAATGTCCCGTCCTTAGTCTTGCAATTATGGATGTAAGATTTATTACAGTGATGTCATGTATTAATGAACATGTAAGTCGTGTTCATTTTAATTATGATCTATTCTGTAGAAGCCACTATTTTATGAACTAAAAACTAAACTTTTTAAAGCACTGAAATGTACGTATTTAATGCTCTTATATTTTGAAGTCATTTATTCGAGGTATTAACCCAGACTTTTGAAAAAATAGTATAATTCAAGAACTATAAGCCTACAAATTCATAAGTTAAGTTATTTCTTTTTTTAAAAACATTCCGATACATGTGCAGAAGTCCACTTCTTTTAAAGCTCATTTCTATTTTCAAAGCTATCAGTTTTATACCCGGTGTATAACGCGCACCCTTAAAATTCGACTTTATTTTGGGGGTTAAAAGTGCGCGTTCTACGCCGGATTTTACGGTAGTGATATGTACGTTGTGTTTGGATTAACAAAAAGTCTAAACAAAGACAATCTGCGTTCTGACAGTTTTCATAGAAAGATATTGCTTCAATTGGCTTAAAATAATTTATAAATGGCTGTACGCAGAAAACAGCTTGTTCAACTTTTTTATTGTGAGGGAAGTAGTAGATAAATTCCCTTGCCTATATTTGCTTCAAGAACTCTTTATAATTATTCGTTAGGTCTGGGTCTGTGAATCATGGTCATGTTACGAGGACGA
The DNA here is from genome assembly GCA_019973935.1 of Trichonephila clavipes. NCBI lineage: Eukaryota > Metazoa > Arthropoda > Arachnida > Araneae > Nephilidae > Trichonephila > Trichonephila clavipes. Next base: position 218,248 of record BMAU01008055.1, read on the forward strand.
GATCTGAGCTGCTACCCTCTCTCCTAACTTCCACACAACACAAACGGGAGGAAATTTGAGCTTCGACACATTTGACTTGCAACTGTACTCTCTAATCTGTGGGTCGGTCTTCATCAGCAATGTTTCAAACTTATGACATACCAGGCACGAGACTGTTACCTTCACCTCTAGGGCCGAATGTTTGTGATGAAACCCCCCTTTGTAAAGCGGAAAACAGTTTAAGAAGGGCCGTATTATACCTTACAATAGACACGTACATGCACATACCTATAGCTCATACATTCTACAATGTCAACATTTCATTACATGATTTCTTACTTGAAATCTCTTTCAATATCATGTTTATCTGCATATAAGGATTCGTTCACAATACAAGGCTCTCACATCTGACAAAAATAGGTTTCCATGAGGTTAATTAAAACACTTTAGAAGATTGCACAACATGATTTTTAAGATGTTCAACTACAATAATATGTTTTCAAAATAATTCATGTTAGTTTGGGAGACAAATACAGAAGGATGGAGTGCACTTTATGGAAATGATTTTGATCGTTAATTTCCATCAATACCTGGTGGCCGCGGTAGCCGAGTGGTATGGGTATCGGACCGTGGCTTGCTTTGTCACGGGTTCGAGCCCAGTACCACTAAAAGACTCGCCGTGCAGGGCAGCGATGCACGTTAAATCTGTCGAGAGCTGAAACGTCCTCCCGTTGGTGTGGTGTGGTAGTTAGGAGAGGGGTGTGCCAGCTCAGGTGTCGTCCACGTCACTTGACCATGGTTCAAAATTACGTGGTCCGTCGCCAAAAGCCCTCGTGTAGCTGAACAGTGCGACGTTAATATTCAATCAATCAATACATGACGTATGTTTTGTGACGGTTTGCTTCTATCTGATAGACAATATACTTATCAATAACTTTAGCTTCAATTTTCCATGAAAATACACTTTTCTTAGTACTATGATGCTAATTTACTAAATTCCTCTTGAACCACTTTCCAAAGTCCGTTCAGTATCCTTGGATGTAGAGATCGCGATTCGTCCAGAAAAAGACTGATTTTTAAATCGATTCGAATAGTAACCTAATGAATTGATTCACAAAAAAAAATCGAGATCTAAAAGATCGATTTTTTTCAAATCTGCATTTACAATGTAAATATAAAACCATTTTATAAAAAACAAGAAACATAACATAACAAACGATCTTGTAAGAGTAAAATCAGCGAATTCTTCAGTTCAGGGTAATCGACAGTTACAATTATTTTTATTACCATATTAAAAGCTATAAGGTATAAAACAGAAGACATTTTTTTTTCCAAATGTATTTGTTACATTAAAAAAGTTTAGAAAATTGATAATATAGCTTATAATTCCCAATGCTTAATATATAAGCTTTTTAAAAACAACAGTCTTTCAAGTCTACTGGGATCCAAGCAGAGTACTGCTTATCACTCACAAAGTTGTCGGCAATCGGAGAAAAGGCGCTCACAAGGAACTGACGATTCCACGATACTCATATACGTCATGGCTATTGAGTGAACGTGATGATCAAAACAGTTTTTTGTTCTTACCAGTAAATTAACGCTTTAACCTCCAACATCGTCAAATTAAGGGTTTTAATGATAGTACATTCAACTAATGGTAAATGGTTTTATGATTTTTACCAAAATAGAAAAAAGTCAAATTTCGATTTTCTAAGATTAAATATCGATTCACTGAATCGATTCAGTGTTACATATCCATTTAAAAAACCAATTTTTTTTTACCCCAGAAATCTATTTTTTAATTAATAGATCTCAGATCGCAATCCCTACCTGGATGCAGTTTATATGAGGCTCGTTTTAATAAACTGAAAGCATAAAAGTCTATTCCAGAAGCGTCAGGTGATTTTACATGTATTTCATCCAATGGGATATACTTTATTCCTGTTTCTGATTCTTTCTTTGCCAAATAAGCGGCTGTGGACTAAGACGGGCGACTAGATTCTTTTTCCGTAGGAAGTTCAATTTTAGCAATGCTCTTTCTTTATAAGGCTGGAATTTCTTTAACAATTGGTGTTAAACTATTCTGCTGTTTGTAGAGTGAATTAATTTTGGCTTTACTTGACACATTTTTAATTTTTAATTTACCGCTGTAGCAAATCTCGCAACTATCATGAGCCCCTTTGGGAACTTTTCTGTACTCTGACGAAGCCATTTTGTACAGTCGTTCTCGTCATTTCAGCAATAGAAAAAATGATCTTTTATAAGTCACGTAATTATATCCGTGACTCATAGAGTGTTACCACAATTTTTTTTTTTCATTTTTCAGCAGCTAGGTTTTTTTTCATACAGTCTTCAATAACTTTATTTTTCTTTCAGCGATATGCTTTGATAAAAGGAGATGCACTTTATGTTTAAAACATTTTTTATTTTAAAATCTTTATAAATGATTTAGTGCAGGAAAACATTCCTAGTTTCGATGCAATGAATCTTTGAGTCGGAGGATATTCTTTTAGGATCCGAGAATTCACTTTCTTGATAGTTGTCTGCGTTCGAACAGTCTGGATGAGGTTTCGTGGTCATATTTTCAGGAAGACGTTTTTTTTTTCCTTTTTCGAAATTAACATATAATAAATTCTTTTTTTGCAATGCAATGCAATGCCTTGTAGGGAAGCAATGTATGTTAAATCTGTCGAGAGCTCAAACGTTCTTCCGTTGGTGTGGTTTGGTAGTTAGGAGAAGGCGGTTCCAGCTCAGGTGTAGTCCTCGTTACTTGACCATGGCTCAAAATTACGAGGTCCGTTGTCAAAAGCCCTCGTGTACCTGAACGGTGCTACGTTAATATTCACTCACTACTCGATCACTTTAAAATGCAATAACCAAAATTTTTTAATCGCTTTATAATTGGTTGATACGAATATTTTTCCTCGGAAAGAGCAGTTACTTAATCTTTGAACCCTTTATCAATTTTACGAGCCATTTTCAAAAAATAAACCTTTTTTTCATTCCAATCAAAATAAAACATTAGCAGATGATTATTCAGAAGTTTCCCAAGTTTCATTTCAAAAAGCTAATTGAAAAATAAATAACAAAATCGTTTGTACAAAGTGCGAACGACCTTCTGTGCAAACGATATAGTTTTAATTCAGTGCATGCATTTATAAGAAACTAATCAATGCAGAATTAAATATTTAAGTCTGAATGATCCATCTTAGCACACACCTAATTACACTACTATTAAGATTGTTTACGGTAAAAGTACTAGAGCTCTAATTAAACGAAAAGGACATTTTCAGACAGAAAAATGACCAAATTTCCATGGAAATTTGCAATATTATAACTCGTACCTCTTTTATCATTTCAAAACATTCCGTCACTATTTTTTTGTTTTAATACGGGAAGGCAGAGTCCATTTAACATTACGGTATAAGATAAAAAATGCGAAACACATTTTATACCAGAAAAAATGAATCAACTCGGTTAAAAATGGGAAGTATGATACAAAAATTCTGCTCTCTAAAGGATATTGAAGCCAGAATATCATATTAATTTTTCATTTCTTTTATATCTGAAAATATTTTCCAAATTCGTGTCCTATTCTTTAACATTAACCAAAAACAGGCTTAAAGAATTAATTACCTATATTACTAAATATATTGAAGATATATATTTTGCTTTCAAATTATCACTCAACTTCTTTTCAGTATTTAATCTTTCCTTTCAATTGCCTTTTATGTAAAGATCGAAAATCAAATGAACCATTTAAGCAATTGAAATGAAGCACACGTCTCCAAATATAAACACTCAAAATTGAGGCAAGTTATTGAAACAAGAGTAAATAAGCGTAAATGCCTAAATTTATCAGCATTCAAATGAATATATTAAATATAGGAGAATGAATTCAAGTGCCTAAATTTTAATTCATTAATTAAGTTTATAATCAATTTATACCGTGATATATGCAACGTCTGCAACGAATTTCAGTGTCAGATCTGATCAAATACGTTTGACGTCAGAGTAATTACAGCATAAAAGAGGCAAATGCTAGTCTGTTAATTAAATAGAAATAGAATAAATTCAACAAACATTTCAGACTTGGCAAACAAATGATTTTTGAAAGATTAAAATTTACCGAGAGACGAATTCATCAGAAAGAAACATCAATACACATGAGATTTATTTGAAGAATTTATTTTTTCATAACTTTTACTGCGGTTCTAATCAATGAAAGCTTTTGAATTTTAAAAGTATTTGACTAAAATTTTGACTAAGATAGATCGTATTGGATGTTACTAAGAAAAAATATGCCATAGGTTTTAAGTTTGAATGCATAAAATGTACAGAATTTGTTTATGTTTTTCAACTATAATTAGAGACTTATTTTATTAAGTTCCCCAAAACACACAAATGTTATACATTTTTACTTCACTTCCATGCACAGTAATAAAAAGGGAAGTAAGGACTAATATACTCATTCTATGGGTTTTCAATTAAAGAAACTTTAAATTTCAGAATTTTTTAAAGCCTATGTTTAAAATAATATGCAATATTTTGCAAAAAATATTTTTGAAACATGTCTGAAATACTCATAGACTTCAAGGAAAGGAAACAAAAGCTTTGAAGATTTTCTACTGCATCCTAAGTTACAGCCAATTGACGCTGAATACTAGGCGTACTTTAATGTTTTTAGAGGGAAAATTAACTATAACTTTACTAAAGATAATTCAGTATCGCTATATTTTAGTTTACTATATACATAACATTATTGGAAACATTAGTGTGAAATATCGTGCAAGCAGTCTGCTTGTGATCTAGTTTGATGCCACATTTTAAATACTAACTTTAAAAAAATAAAGCTTTGAGGAAAACTAACTTAAACTTTATACAAGATTCGTTTCAGCAGAGGTATAAAATGTTTGACTCTTTCATGCACTGAATTGTTCACAAAAATAATGCACTAGACGGGAATAATTACTAATATTTTAGATAAGCGTCACAAAGCTACAACTTCTAAACAAAAGCTAAGCAATACTAATAATATTAAACACTTTTTTTCAAATAAAGGGTGTCCAAAATTTTTAAAAAATATGTGATACATATTTGGGGTACCACCACTCTTCAAGCAGCATGATAGTTCGTGAAACATAGTTTTTTCTTCCCTAGGCACAATGGAACTTTGCAGATACAACACATCCATTCTGTATGAACTTGGGTTGCTTTTGTGCTGAAATCAGCACATCGTATTCTCGTGGATCTTTGTGGCTGGTGGGCAGAACTCTCTAGATGTGTTGGCTACATAGGTTTTCTTATTCTTGATCTAAACACTGTCTGATGCATGATCTGATGCTTATTTCTTGAAGTTACAAATGCAGAACTGACAAAATCTCTGACTATATCTTTTAGGAAGTCATTCAAGCCAAACTTTGAAAGATTCATTTCCCGAGAGATGACATATGCACTGACTATACTGACATTCATGACACATTCAGGACATTTGTATGGTTTTGTATGGTACTATTATTTACTAAATATTACTATTATTTTTTTAAAAATATAACTGGCACAATAAATATGACCTAATAGTAGTAATAGAAAAATTTGAAATTTTTGAATTGATCTTTTGACTGTTTCATATTTCCATGCAGCTGGTAGTCGTGGACACCTGGAATTTAAACAGTGTATCAATTATGAATAAATAAGAAATTCTAAGGAAGTTAAATGTAAACATTTTCCACTATTGTATGTATTTGCATTTTATTCTACAGAATGATACCATAATAACCTTGCTTCAGAAGGTCTAAAGAATTCGAATGAGACTCAATTTTCTATTTCATATTATTGGTAAATTGAAAAGCAAGGATTTTTTTTTGAATTCAAGGTTCTTCCAGTACTGGACAATTAGATTGGTGTATATAAGTTTTGGGAAGGGTGCATTATTTCCGGTGTAGTCAACACTCTATTTGCCTTTCATCCAAGAGTGACCGCTGAATCTTTTATAACTGTAGTAAAAATCTAATCAATGCTAAATTGATCCTTAGTTTTGTAAGGAAACTGATTTTCAAGATTAGACGCTCAGATTTTATGTTTTTTTCCTTTTTTACCAATGATGTACACTATCATGTGAGGATGGACAATGTTAACAAGACAATGTGCTGCTGGTCTTCTGAGAAATGAGGACTTATGAAGTTCATAAACTAAATGAGTGAGTAGCCTAGTGATTAGTGCATCGGACTCCAGACCGGAAGGTTTGGTTTCGATGCCCGATGCCACCAAATACCCTTCAAGTACACACGGAGTACGTGCTCTTTAAATCAGTTTGTCCGAAAGTCTTGTGGGCTGAGTGTAGGGGACTGGAGAACATTTTCCTCCCCTTCAGTTCCATGCCTAAATTTTGAAGGAGGAGATCGGTAGTGTCGTCATCTATCGTCCCTTCGGGGAATTTTGCAGAGCTAATTCGTACTGTCACCCGTATGGTGCCCAAGGTCTAGGCCAACGACAGGCGTACTTCTAGCCCCTTGCCACGATGAATTTTATGGGCCTCGATTTGACTACGTTAGACAGGAGTCATTAGAAAAAAAAACTGCCCAAACTTGAAGAGAAATAGGAAATTGTCATCACGCATTCGTTAGCTCGGTCGTTGGAACGATTTTTACTCTTGCAGAGAGAACGCGCTCATATAGAAAGTTTACAGCTACAAATCGTATTTCAGGAAGAACCGTATCAAAATAAAATAAATAACAAATTGCATAAGATAAAATAATGCATAATTCAATTATTCTACTGAGACCATAACAAAATATGAGTTTCAAAGGGTCCCTAAAGAAAACAGCAAAATAATAGCAATAATATTTTTAATTAGTGCAACGTCAGAATGACTGAGTAAAATTTAATAAAACTTAATAGATAAAATAACAACAGATGCAGTGTGCTTGACAGACAACAGAGTGTATTAAAAATAGCTAAGATAAGAAGGTTGTCATAGAAAACTATCGCGAACCAGTTCTTTCTTTCAGAAGGCTACGTTTTTGATAGAAATATTATTATTTCGTCCCGTAGAGGTAAATGACCACAAAACCTATAAAAAATCTAAACATTCTTGCATTATCCAGTTCAAAAAGGAATAAAGGATTTGTATTAATACACAAACAATTTAGATCAGAAGAAATCATGCAATCGAATCTCACATTCGACTTAGGCAAGTCATTGTTTCTCAAACTGTAGGGCCCCCTAGGAGGGCCCGATAACCCTACAAGAGGGCGCGAGCGTATTGAAAAGTCAAAATCAAGATATTTTTAAAAATATATTAATTTACTGAATCTAAACATACAAAATGTATTCTGACACATTAAATAAAATACATATTTACACTGATAAGATACATGCATAAATATACTGCTCAAAATAATTAAAGGATATTGCGGTTTTAGGTGGATCTTGTGGCTGGGAAACTTTTTAGCTGATTGATACATGGTCGACAGACGTAGTAGGTTATATGAGAATAAAATTACATATGTTTGGCAGAAAAAAATGCATTGTATTGCGCATTTGTGTACAAAAGGAAAAAAACACAATTTGTGTATATGAGAAAAAAAGAATAAGAAAAGGTGTTTTCTTCAAAGGAAATCATTTTCAGTAGGGGGTATGGTTTCCACGGAAAGGCCAGCAACGTTGAGCACCTCTGAGGCATGGAGTCAATTTGGCTATTAATCACGAGTTGGGGTATTCTGTCCCACTCTTCCAGAAGAGCTCTTTCCAGTTCTTGGAGAGTTTGTGGGGGTGATTGGCGGCCAGCAACTCGTCTTCCTAGAGCGTCCCAAACGTGCTCTATTGGATCCATGTCTGGAAAACACGCTGGCCATTCCATTCGTACGATTCCTTCCTCAAAAAAGAATTCCTCCACCAGGTTAGCACGAGGTGGCCTGCAGTTATCGTCCATTAAAATGAAGTCATATCCGATTGCTGCAGCGTAAAGGACTACAATAGGTCTGAGGATCTCATCCCCATATCGGCGAGCAGTCAGAGGTCCATCTCGAATGATGTAGAGGTCTGTGCACCCGTCAATGGAGATGCCACCATACACCAACACTCACCCACCACCAAATCTGACACTTTCGTGCACGAACGCAGGATTATTCCTAATGCCACGGCCCTCCAGATAAAACGCCTATTATCCGTATGAACAGAAAAACGGGACTTGTCAGAAAAAAGAACATTGCTCCATTCATTTCTCCTCCAGTTCACATGCTCTGTTGCCCACTCCCTGCGATCGCGACGATGCCTTGATGCTAGTCTAACACATATCATCGGTCGGTGAACATACAGACCTACCCCATGGAGCCGGTTTCGGACAGTCTGAGTTGAAACCGTGGTGCTAGTAGCCGAACGAAGGTGTTGATGGAGAAGAGTAGCGTTCATATTTCGGTGTCTCTGAGCCGTTAACACTAAATAACGATCTTCATTGGGCGTTGTTGCCCATCTACGGCGTTGTCCTGGTCTTCGGCCTGCACTTCCAGTCTCCAAAAAACGGTTCCAGTTCCTGGAAATCACACTTTGTGACATTCCAATGACTTGCGCTACTTCGGCTTGAGTTTCGCCCCCTTCTAACCTGCCAACAACTCTCCAAGCTTCTGAATCAGTTAAATGACTTCGCTGAGACATCGTAGTCATCGAAACAAAGCAGTCACTGAATGCCGATCATCCTTGTCTTCATTTCAGTTGAAAGTCACATTTCATTCGCTGCCGCTGAAGCGACGTTTTTGACGTCGAACTCAAAATTAACATACTCCACAGTTTAAAATCAGAAAAATTTGCATTTGTGATTCTCTTCTTCCATTTTCGGCAAAAAAAATTTCGCTTATATCTTTATATTATATAAAACTTACAATATCCTTTAATTGTTTTGAGCAGTGTATATTAGTGCGCAATGTCTATTTGTAATAAATTTATAATAATACTAAGTTAAGAAACAATTAAATAATTACCAGTGAACTGCCATACCAGTGGCCTGCCATATATAAAATATATGCAAAAAGTAACACTTTATCTTGATAATTTTTACGCCTTACAATTAGTCCCTAAAAATCCGATTAAAATTACGTGATTTTCTTCCCAATGCCACCGGTAACACTTGGACGAGCGTATGTCATGTATTGGGGAAGTACAGAAAAGGAGTAAATAAGCGAATCCTGTGAAATAAGTAAATTCATCGCAAGCAATGTCAATATCCTTTTATTATATTCCAAGGCCTTGGGGATAATTTTTTATCGATAGCAGTGCACAGAAAAGAGCGTACTTCGGAAAGACGTATATATACGTCTGGGTTGATTAACGCACTGGGTGAGTGAGCGACGATACGTTTATATAGGACGGTGGCACTTAAGAGGTTAAAGTTGTATTGTAGGTTTATCGTCAAAGTATAGTATTATTGAATTTAATACATTGTTTTTGTACGGAGGAGCGATGAAAATTATAATAGAATATTTTGTTGCAAACAATGAAAGTTTCAGAAGCAGTGATGTATATAGACAAATAACAACTGAAACAGTTTAAACATGTATCAAAAACTTGCAGACTAATAGTGAATCTCACATTCGATTTGCAATCCGTCATCATGTATCACTTGGACAGTTGCGTCCTGCAAAGCAGCTTTTCTCCTTCGCTGCTCTCGTGAGCGGTAAAGATTTCATTACTGTCACTTGTGCCAAGACCTCAGCCGGAAGTCGCCAGGAATCTAGTGGCTCTTTGACGGCTCACTTCCACTCCTTGTTTATTTCATTTCCACCCATCTGCAGAACAACGTATTACATGCAAATAAAAAAAACACCATGCTTCAGTTCTCTTACGTGCCTCATTCTTCCCCTTCTAAGGTTGTCAGAGAAGCATAGTTTAGATACAAATTTATGAATAATACGTAACTCAGAAGAGTTACGTATTATTCATAAACTCGTATCTAGAAAAGAGATAGAAGGAGATGCATCGAAACGTTTTGGTGTTAAAAATATTGTACTTCTGTTAAAAATTTGCAGGAAAAAATCAACCAATTCCAATTTTAGAATAATTCTAATTTATTAAATAATTCATTGAGGAAATAAATGTACGGTGAATAAGTTAAGCATTGATTAAATAAGCATATAGTGCCCTTACAATTGCAAAAAAAATGATATTATAATTTATCTTAACCTTTATCTATTGAAGGTACTTATAAGAGAGTACCACTGACTTGGAAATTACATAAAACACAACCATTTTTACGAATACTTTGACGATACTTAGAAGGACTATTCTTTTGAGTTCACTCTTACAAGATATAGAACAGCACTGGTTCTATGATGAATATTTTAGCCGGGAAGGCGAATAGTTTTGTAGCAGATACGTTTTCAGCTGATATTTTTATCGGGTAGCGAAGTTTGTCATTTTTGATCTGGAAAAGTAGTTAATGTCAAAAGGTAAGTGTCATATTTTTTTTATTCGTATGTTAATGAAGACTTCAGAAAATGATTTGAATATTTATATTAAGTGAACAATATATATAATTAATTTTATAGTGCATATATATGTAGCATTTTCCCTTTGAAACATTTTGTTAAAAGGTTGAGTCATATCCTTTTCAGAGGACCATACATCTCAATTTTATTTATTACTGCATTCCGAAGCAGCGCCGTCTAGTGAGCTTTCGTAGCTCCGGCTTGAATAATTTTTCGGCAGAGGCCTACTAACCACTGCTTGTTCAACACGTCACGTCTTTAGCGCATTTTCGCGCCCTGCGCGGCACCACCAGTCCTAACGCCCAAGAATGATAAAGGTAATCCATTTCCCCGTCTTCTAAATGTATAACTCAACTTTCAATGAACCTAATTCCTGCATGTCTTTGTTTTTGTTTTTGTAAATATTTCCTTTAACTTTAAATAAATTCTTTTTTACTTAAATGAAGTATCTGTGTTTAAATGACTTTGATTCAGTTAATTCATCACTCACCCTTAAATACTTACCCCTAGACAACCCACCTCGCCAATATAAAATCCCGCCTTCTGAAGAGTCTGATTTTTATTCGAAGATTTATTCGGACTCCCAGAGAAATAATTGGGGGATCACCTGGGATTTGATTTCGAAAATCTTCTCTAAATAATAATTTGATAAACTTCTAACCATCTTCTTTAAAAAAAACCCCATTTTTGGCTGCACGCCTAAATTACAAACGAACTGAATCGAAAATGCGCGGATTGCCTCTCATAACATACTAACATTTAGGTGAATAAAACGACTCCCGAAGTCACAACTCACAACTCAAGATCTTACAAGATCGCTCGCTGAAACCACATTATTTTCTGCCGTGTACAACAACTACAAGAGCTTCAAGTCCAGTGTCTATTTCAAGATTATCAGTAAACGCGTCGTCCAGTGCATCAGGTACTTTTTATATTGTTCTTCAAAAAGAAAAATCTAAAAGAATACGTGAGCAACCGTCAATTTGCTCATGAAAAAATTGTTGTAGTTGATTTCATGAAGTAATTTATATTTTGAAATATCATGTGTGTTTTTCTGAAATACTATTTTTCTATTTGTGTATAGAAATCGTATCAATTAAAATTTTCTACACACAAGTATATCTTTTAAAATATTAAAAAAGTCGTACGTAATATTCAAGCTTTTTATTTGTATCTCATTTAATAAGGAATTGAATTGCATTTCAAGTGTGTATGAAAAGTTTTAATTTTTTTGGTTACGTCATTGACCTTGAACTAAGAGATTAATGTCTCTCATTCCTAAACATTTTCCGTTTAGATGCAATCGTAATTTCTATGACTCATAGTGTAACATTTCTCTTGCAGCAGTTTGGCAATTAATTAGTTTAGTTTTACGAGTATTCGAGAAATATATTTTGAAAGAAATATGCTATGTTTTTTTTAGAACTGATTAACATTATACATGATCTTATTTTTAATGGTGTATTTTATCATTCAATATATAAGTATTTGGAGTTCATTTTTGACAGAATTATTATGCTTTCTATTGAAACATGTGTTTTTCCTTAGAATGTGCTGAAGAGATCCTAAAAAGATTTTATTTTTATTGGTGTAATAAAAAATATATATGAGATTTTTATTAAGTGACTAACTTCTAATTGTTTGCTTTTTTCAGCAAAGAACTTTATATTCATAAATTCTTTTTCATATCACAATAAATTTAACCACAGTTCCTAAACAAGATTTATATTAATTTATTTTTTCTTTCAAATTCTTTTTGCATTTATTATAACAAACTGAGATAACTGATATATCAAATGGTTTTAAAAAAAGGTTTTGTTTTTAGTTGAAATTAATAATTTAACTATTTTAAATTAAGCATTACGAATTTTAGCTCGCTCTGTTGTCTCTACACGTTACTGGTTTAAAATATTTCTAAATGAACAAAATTTTAATGTGTATTTTGATGCAATATCATTTTAACTTAAAATTTTTTGTAAATGCAAACGAGAATCGCTAATAGCAACAACATTGTTTTTGTTTGAACGCGTGACAATTTTGTTTATTCATTTGGTTACTATCTAAACTTAAATTTAAATTTTAAAATGGCGTATCTTGGCTAAGGTCGACGCGAAGATTTATTTGTCTTAGCCACGGAATTAAATTTAAAATTCGATAAATCGATGACCATCGCCACACTTAAAGATCTAATTATTGGTAGTGAAAATTATGACGAAGAACTGACCAAAAACATACATTCAACGATTGTTGAGGATCGCAAAGCCAGAGAAGAAAATTTACGCATTGAAGAACGAGAAGAAAAATTACGCTTCGAACAATTGAGGTTAGATGAGCAAAAACGCAAAGATGAATTTGAGTTGGAAAAGTTAAGAATCCAAACACAATCCAAGTTAGGCGTTGATACATCCAAAGAAAGTGATAATAAATTTCTCGTCAAAGAAGTTTCAAAGTTTATACATCGTTTTGATTTGAAAGAATACATCAGTCTCTCTCTTTATCTAAAATTATTTGAATGTCAAACGCAGAGATTGAATATTGATCAAGAAAACTGGGCTTCTCATCTGTTAGGCTTATTACCGACGGAAGTATCTCACATCATAGCGAGAGAGCCTGACGATAAAGCTAACTCTTACGAACAAGTTAAAGATTTACTGCTGAAACGCTTTAAACAAACTTCAGAAAAGTTTCGACAACTATTTGTCACTCACCAAAAAGCACCTGAAGGAACATGTATTAATTTTTACCATGAGTTAAACACCTACTTCAACGGATGGATAGATGGATTGAAGATAGATACTTTCAACAAGTTATCAGACCTAATCATAACAGATCAACTCAAACGAAAAACTCCTTTTAAATTTAAAGAATATTATCTTGGTGAATGGGCAAATATGAACTCCCCTGTTCAATTAGCAGAAAAACTAGAAGAATTCGAAGACTTTAAAAGGACTCTGAAACAAAAATCGAGTGGTCCATTTGTGAAGAAACAAGAATTCAAATTCACAGAAAAGAATCGCAGATATGAAGAACCAGGAAAATTCGAGTATAACAGGAAAGATAAGAAGTTTCCAACGTCAACGAATTACAACAAACAATACGAAGACCCTGTTACCAAGTACAAATCTGTTGAAAGATAACACGACATCGCGCAGAAAGGGTATTACAACAAAAATTACGAGAAACACTCAAATCACAATGCTTCCAAGCATATATGCTCAGACGAACTATTCAAAATCGCAGAAATTCAAAGAACCTCCAAAAGAAGCTTGCACACTCATCGTTAAGGAAGATTTACGTACTAAAGAGATATTTTTTGGAAAGGTGAAAATCACGGTGCTCATAGAAAGTGGTAGTACCGTAAGTTTGCTACGAGAAAACACGAGTAGAAAAATAATGGATCCAACAAAATTATCAAAGAACAAGATGCTTCTTACAGGTATTGGTGAAGCACAAGTGACAACTATCGGTTCCTTTGAATATGTGTTCGAAATAGATGATGAAAATTACTCGTTAACTTGGCATGTTGTACCGGCTGATAAATTAAAATTCGAAGCAATTATTGGATCAGATCTTTTGGATTAAGCATCGATAAATTTCACTAAAGAAGGAGTTAAATTCAACAAATAGGAGAATCATGCACAGCTTATGCAAATATCCGCTGAAAATCTTCAAGAAGAACTAGACCTACGTCATGTTGAAAATCGTCAAATCAAGAAGGAACTTGAAAAGTTAATTCAAGACTACAAGCCAGAAAAAACAGCATCTACTGACTTCAAAATGAGAATTATTCTAAAAGACGAAGAACCAGTCTGTCAACACCCTCGTCGACCAGCTTTCACAGAAAGACAAGAAGTAAACAAACAGATAGAAGAATGGCTCAACGAAGGCATTATACGTCCGAATTCTTCAGAATATGCAAGTCCAATCGTAATGGTAAAAAAGAAAGATGGATCTTCGAGAATGTGCATTGACTACAGAAAATTGAATCAGAAGCTTGTGAAAGAAAAATTTCCGTTACCTCTCATCGAAGATGTTTTGGACACTTTACAAGAAGCAAAGGTATATTATACATTAGACTTACGCAATGATTTCTTTCACGTCGATGTTGACGAAGATTGCAGAAAGTATACATCCTTTATCGTCCCAGATGGACAATTTGAATTCAACAAAGTTCCTTTCGGACTAAGCACAAGTCCAGGAGTTTTCCAACGCTACGTATCAAGTATATTTAGAGATCTTACTCGGAAAGGAATTGTAATCAGTTATTTAGATGATCTCGTCATTCGAGCGAAAAACGAAAAGGAAGGTCTAGAAAAACTTAAAATTATTTTCGAAGTCACAAAGAAATACGGATTAGGAATTAAGTTCAAGAAATGCCAATTCTTAAAAAAGAAAATTGAATTTCTAGGTCACATTGTAGAAAGCGGAACTATTAAACCATCTACCACAAAGACACTAGCTGTCCAAAAATTTCCAGAACCAACAACAATACAACAAGTACAAAGTTTTCTTGGCCTAACTGGGTATTTCCGCAAGTACTTCAAAGATTATTCAAATATAGCTAAACCACTTAGCGATTTAACCAGAAAAGAAAACCTCTTTGTTTTTTCGGGACTCAACAAAGGATGCATTTGAAAAATTGAAGAAAATAATGTCCGAAGGCCCAATTTTGCACCTTTACAAGTATGGAAGAAAAACAGAACTGCATACAGACGCTTGTAAATAAGGGTTTGGTGCAATTTTGTTACAAGAAGCCGAAGATGGAAAGTTACACCCCGTTTACTACATGTCGAAAAAGACAAATACAGCAGAAGAAAAGTATGACAGCTACGAATTAGAGGTACTAGCAATTATCAACGCATTAAAGACGTTTCGTGTTTATCTTTTAGGACAACACTTTAAAATAGTAACTGACTGTTCAGCATTTCAGAAGACTATGCAAAAAAAAGATCTAATTACTCGCATAGCCAGATGGGCGTTTCAATTAGAAGAATTCGATTATGAAATAGAGCACAGAGCTAGAAGTCGTATGAAGCATTTTGATGCTCTTAGCCGATATCCCGTAATGATGGTATGCAATGATACATTAAATTCAAAGCTTAAAAAAGCATAAGAGGAAGATGACAACATTCAAACATTGAAATCACTTCAAGAGAAGCAAGAATCAGAAGAACTTTTTGAGTGAAACGGTATACTCTACAAGTACTTAAATGGTCGAGAATTAATTGTAACCCCTAAAGCAATGCAAGCTGAACTAATTAAATTAATTCATGAAAATGGTCATTTCTCAGTAGGAAAAACAGAAGAAATTGTGCAACAGGAATTTTTTATCCCTTAATTATTCAACATCGTTAAAAAAGTGATAGTTAATTGCGTTCCATGTATCTTAGCTAATAAGAAAACTGGCAAAAAGGAAGGGTTTTTGAATCCTATTTCTAAGGAAAGCATTCCTCTATGTACGTACCATGTTGACTTTATTGGTCCTTTACCCTCCACAAACAAATGTCATCAACACATTTTCACCATAGTAGACGCATTTACCAAATTTACTTGGCTATATCCCGTCAAAACTGTGTCTGCTGAAAGTGCCGTCGAAAAACTAAAACAACAGCAGAAAACCTTTGGTAATCCCATCAGAATTATCTCTGATAGAGGTTCAGCGTTCACTTCAAAATTATTCAATGAATACTGTGATGAAGAGAACATTCAACATCTACAAATAGCGACAGGTGTTCCTCGAGGAAATGGACAAGTTGAACGAATTCATCGAACTTTGATTCCAGTTCTCACCAAACTATCATTAGACGACTCAAACGAAATGGTACAAATACGTCGACAGATTACAGAGAATACTAAATAGTACTATAAGTCGCAGTACAAAATGGACACCATTCGAACTATTAGTGGGAACCAAAATGCGTAACAAGGAAGACATCCTAATCAAAGACTTACTTCTAGAAGAAATAGCGAAAGAATTACTAGAACAACGCGAATTTTTAAGAAACGATGCAAAAAAGAACATCGAAACCCTGCAGTCTGAAAATAGAAAGACGTATAACAGAAGAAGAAAGAAAGCTTCATTATACAAAGAAGGTGATTTAGTAGCCATCCAAAGAACCCAATTTGGAGCTGGACTGAAACTAAGACCAAAAAGTTCTTAGGACCTTACGAAGTAACAAAAGGGAATTCTAAGGATAGGTATGAAGTGGAAAAGGTTGGTCAGCATGAAGGACCGAACTCAACCACCACCTCAGCTGATTAGATGAAACATTTTTATGCTTAATTGATTTTTTTATATTAGTTATTATTTTTAATTTTTCTCATACTATATCCCTCTTGAGAAATTAATAAATGTTCTATGGTAACACCCGATTCCATTAATCATTTTATATTCACTTGTAACATTTATTATATTTTCGTATTATTCTTTATCTTTCTATTGATGTGAAGGATTTTTTTATGGTTTAGTTAATTGTAGATCACAACATAGAATATTTTGTTTTCATATGCTTTATTTTAGGTCTGGAATTGTGAATATTAGGTATACATCTTTTCATCTGTAATATTTTACTTCATTATCTTTAAGAACCGTATTATTTGTCTTTTTTGCATCTACATTCCAATAATCATCAAATTTATAGTTGTAATTAAAAATTGTTTATTTTTAAAGTACTTTAGGTCTCAACATTTTGTAAGAGCTGAGAGACCAGCTCTGTCAGGAGAGGGTGATTTTGTAGGATTTTCCCTTTGAAACATTTTGTTAAAAGGTTGAGTCATATCCTTTTCAGAGGACCATACATCTCAATTTTATTTATTACTGCATTCCGAAGCAGCGCCGTCTAGTGAGCTTTCGTAGCTCCGGCTTGAATAATTTTTCGGCAGAGGCCTACTAACCACTGCCTGTTCAACACGTCACGTCTTTAGCGCATTTTCGCGCCCTGCGCGGTACCACCAGTCCTAACGCCCAAGAATGATAAAGGTAATCCATTTCCCCGTCTTCTAAATGTATAACTCAACTTTCAATGAACCTAATTCCTGCATGTCTTTCTTTTTGTAAATATTCCCTTTTGTAAATATTTCCCTTTAACTTTAAATAAATTCTTTTTTACTTAAATGAAGTATCTGTGTTTAAATGACTTTGAAACAATTAATTCATCACTCACCCTTAAATACTTACCCCTAGACAACCCACCTCGCCAATAT
>BMAU01008060.1:0-14958 GCA_019973935.1 Trichonephila clavipes
ATTAGTCACCAAGCACGGAAATAGTCATTCCACCGATTATCCTGATCAGGGAAAAGGAACAAAATTATTAAATTATTCTTCTGTCATCAGTTTTTGACAAGTAAGTGTTGCAAAATTTCTGCTAATCTGACCTTTAAAGTGGGTAAAATTCGAGTTCAAAATTACAGTGAAACTTATAAAAGCGTGTTAAAAAAACTCTTTATGCGTGAGGTGTAGGAGGACACAGAGATTTAACTTGATCTGATAACTTTGCAGAGTGCCACTGAGAGCTTTTTGCTCCACGTGCCCCATGTGGCACGCGTGCCATAGGTTGTTGACCCCTTGTTCTATCTCAAAGTGCCAATCTGGCTAGATGGAAGAAAACCGGCGTTACAGAAGAGAGACCTTGTTGATAACACATTGTTACATGTGCATGTTAGAGTTGAGTAGTATAACTAATGTTGCCTATTTAAAGATTATTTTAGACAAATGGAAAAGAGAGAGTGCGATTTTTTTAATATTTTGCGTAGCGTTGTTAAAATATGTTATACCAAACATCTTATTTTCATTCCATGAATTCGTATGATTTTTATATCTTATAAAATTAAAAAAATAAGTATTATTATAGTTTACTATGCATATTTCTTAGAACAACAGCTTTAAAAAAATTCAGAAGACAAAAAAAAACCGAGATTCTTTTTTTAAAGAAAGGGAGATTTTACGATGTTATATTAAAAATACTGTATCGACATTTTAAATCGATTCATTGAATAACAATCAGAGCCGATCAGTTATTATCTTTTTTTAAAAATTTTCATTCATTATCATATTTTTACTCTAAAGCAATGATAAAAGTTACCACGTGTGTGTGATTACATCTGATTTAAATTATCTTTGATATTCATGATGATGTCAAATGACACAACATTTGGAACTGTCGGGGAATTCATTTTACTGTAAAAGATTTTATCCTTCAATTAAGTTACAATTTGGTTAGTTATTGATTTGAAGATTTAACAAGTCATTCAAAGCAAATCTTTCTCTCAAAGCCATTTACTCGAAGGCAGTGCTTCTCAAACTTTCAATCTTGGCAATGACAATTTTCAACAGTAATTTTCATCGCCCCCTTCCGTACAAAAACAATCTATTGAATGTAATAAAAATGTACTACGACATAAAGCTACAATACGAGATTTAATTATAAACTGTACAAATTATCAAGATAAGTATTAAATTTTTGTACATGACAAGCCTATGGAAGTCACTAGTAGTATTATACTGTTTCTTAACTTGGTATTGATAAATTAGTTATCAAAACTTTTGCCAAACCGATACATTTATAAGTATCTTATATCAGTGTAAATATGTAAAATGTCAGAATGTGTCATTAAATATGTCAAAATGTTAATTTTTATTACTTCAGAATTTATTTTGCTTTGCTTCTTTTCAGTAAATTGATAATTATTTTTAAATCTTTTATTTTTTGACTTTTCGATATGCTCGTGCCCCCCCTAGGAGGAACAAACCCCACAGTTTGAGAAACGCTGCGTTAAAGGTTATAATAAAATGTATTTATATTACTTCTTGGATTCTTTTTTAATATAAATTATTCCTTTTTTCCAGTTAAGTTAAGAAAAGAAAGAACAAATCGAGGTAAAAATATTTTTAAAACAACTTGTTTCTCAGACATAAAAAAATTGAAAATAAATAACCTCGAATCTCTTTTTTTACATCTTTCATTGGGAAAAAAACATTCTAAAAATTTTTTTTTATAAACTTTGTTTTCTTTTTTTTTAAATATTTTTTTCTCTGTGCATTATTATTTTTTTATATAAGAGCTGATTTTTTTATATATTATTTCTCTGAATCATTAGTTGAGTTCTTCGAGATCCTACCCCAATCATCAAAAGATTGAAAAGTCGTCTTCTTCGTCCTTTTTAAAATTGTTTCCAAATACAGTAATACCCCAAACTTACGCGATAGGTGGGTCTGGTGATAATCGCGTAAGTCGGGTATAATTTCACATACAAATACGTATAAATTATTTTTAGTTGAGGCTGGAGACGAAAATAAATAACAATTTAGAAAATACAAAAAATGTTTAATAAAATATTAGATAAACCAACATGCAAAACCGCAAACCTATGCTATTTTTGATGTAGAAGGTTTCATAAAATCTAACAAAGCAATCTGCCGGTTCAAAGCTTTTTCTTCTTCCACAAAATTTTCTCATAGCGTGCTAATAATTACTTTAATTCCTTGTTTTGCTGAAAAAAACACTCATCGTTGGAGTCTATATTTTCTAAAAAATTTGTAACCCTTTTTTGTAAAATGGGACCTTCTGTCAGACTTCTAATCGTTATTCGATCTTCTGATTGAACTGGGTTTAACGACTTAAGTTCTTGAATGCCTTGCTCTTGTTGGTGCTTTCACGAGCTCGTTAATTGTCAGTTCCTGATTGAGGAATCCCAATTCTTGAACATTACCACTGCCCAATTCTACATTTATTTGCCTTGCAGGATCGACAACTGCTTCAACCAATTTCACCATTTTCTTTTCTCAAACAAAAGACGAATTCACGGGATTTGAAACTCGCGTAACTGCGGGTTCACCTAAGTCGGGGGTAACGTATCACTGTACATCGCTATACATTCAAAATGATGTAGCAAATCTGTATGACCTTCAAGCCTAAGCAACTGTCACGACTAAAAAAACGAGAGATAAACTGTGAGTGATTGACATCAATAATTTCCCAGATTACGCCAAAAGTATTTGCCTTTTTCATATAGCTACGACGCGTGACTTTCTATGTACACACCTTCACAGATTCAATTAGCCGATAATCTTGCCTGCACCTTTTTTGTTTGCAATGATGCAGTGATGAATGCAATGCGGTGGGTCATCCCCGTCAACTCAGAGTTCAATCATACCAATGTTTTTTCAAGATGCTGGGAGGCCGAAGACTTAAAAAGTTTACAGACTTGATCTTGTCGTATCTATTTGATTTTCACAGAAATATTTCAATTTTTTACATATTATCCTTCTTCTTTTTCTTCTTGTGTATTTTTTCTTGGTACAGACTTTACAGTGCACATTTTTGTATCGTGCATTCTATGTATTGCATTATTGCTGTATTTTACTTTTTTTTGGTTCTCTATATTGTCAGTTGCATTATAAAGGGTGTTTTTTTTAGAGGTATAGAACTTTAAATTGCAATAAAACAACGATGTATTATTCGATTGACATGATTTTTTTATTCGAAAGATAATCTTGTGGCATTACATTTTAAATATGGTTTCTGGCATAGGACTGCCACGGCTGGCTCGGATGTAGTCCAATCTGGACGTCAATTTTCGATGACTTTTTCCAACATTTGTGGCCGTATATCGGCAATAACACGGCGAATGTTGTCTTCCAAATGGTCAAGCGTTTGTGGCTTATCCGCATAGACCAATGACTTTTACATAGCCACAGAAAATAGTCTAGCGGTGTTAAATCACAAGATCTTGGAGGCCAACTCACAGGTCCAAAACGTGAAAATTAGACGGTCACCCAACGTGTCTTTCAATAAATCGATTGTGGCACGAGCTGTGTGACATGTTGCGCCGTCTTGTTGGAACACAGCTCCTGGACATCATGATTGTTCAATTCAGGAATGAAAAGTTAGTAATCATGGGCTATACCGATCACCATTGACTGTAACGTTGTGGCCTTCATCGTTTTTGAAGAGAAGGATTCACCAGCCCATAAAGCGCACCAAACAGTCAGTTTTTCTGGATGTAACGGTGTTTCGACATACACTTGTGGATTACTTCCTCCAAATGCGGCAGTTTTGTTTGTTGACGTAGCCATTCAACCAGAAGTGCGCTTCATCGCTAAACAAAATTCGCTTATGAAAATCGGGAACAACGGCAATCTCGTTTTGGGCCCATTCGACGAATCTAAAGCCTTGCTTGATGATCGTTTTGATGAATTGCCAAACCAAACTGAGAATAAATCACTTGACAGCTATTAAATCTGTCGCCATCTTGGAAAGTAATGCCAACTTAAACTTCTATACCTGGAAAAAAAACACTGTGTACATAAAAACATTCCAATAGAGAAATGGTCAAAAATGTCAGAAGGAATCTACACAAATGAAGAAGTCTCTTAAAACCTTCCATTTCGGAAGATGAATAAAATTTCAATCTTTTTAAATTATTATTCTTTTAATTTATTTCTATAATTATACATAAAATTATTACTACGTTCTTATTATAGCGTAAGAAGTATTTGTATAAAGGAAACATATATTCACAAAATATTGGTATTGCAAAATATACTGATTTTTCTAATAATTGCATTCATTTTTTCCTTTCAGTTAGAATGAATCATTTGGAGTGAATGGTTACAGCAAGATGACGAGGAATAAAAACATCCAATGGGGAATCACCACAGGAGCCACATACCTATATCATTCAAGAAACTTTCCAAGCCATTTATGCGTGGCTCACAAGAACATAAATACACTCTAGTCTAGTATATCCTGCTCACTTATTATGTTAAACTTATATTTGTTATGTTCATATCAAGAGAATATTTATTAGATATTTTAATAAAAGTTTTTTTTATTAAAGTATATTAAAACGTTTTCATTTCATTACGTGGATTAGAAAAAATAAGTTTTCAGTCTACCATGTTAGTTGAAAATATCACAGCACATTGTAAAATTCGTAATTCACACTTGTTTGAAAATGGACTCCATTATTGAGTTAAGAAAAAATTTGTTTTCCTAATTTTTATTTTACTTAAGAATTAGTTTAAATGTTCTTTTATTGTAATTTTTTAATGAAAATATTCTTTTAAAAGAGTATGTCACTTCTTCCGTCGCTTTCTTTATTAAATAACAATACTCATAAACTTAATTATTCTAAAACCAAGTAAAAATGTTTCGAAGAGTAATTTGATTACTTAAAACGATATTAGGATATCTGAATTATGACAGGGAATAATTATTTGTAAGGAAAAGAAAAATATTGTTTTAATTTCTCATAGGAACGTAATCAACTTTTCATTAGTGCATTCTTAATCATAATTATAGAAACAACAAATCTATGGTGAGTGGAAGGATAAGTTTATGTAACACCATTTTTATCTGTCATTTTCACCTGAATTTATTCTTTATTTTCTTAAAGTTAGCCATTTCTTTTCATCAAGTTCTACTGAACGTGATTAAGCCAAGTAAATGCTGAAAAACAATTGTTTTTCCTTTAAGTAATTATAATCAACTGCATTCATATTAGAGCCGCTACTCTCTTCACACGTGAATACTTGTGTATTGAAAGTGGAGAAAGCGTTGTATATATTGCTTCTTTGGATTCAATCATTGTTCCGATCAGACGGTACTCCTCTTACTGTCAACTTTGTGTCCATGTGTGAAAGGGATTCTCCCTCCCTTCACACTGTAATAATAGATATAGAAAACGAGTTGACTGGCCCAAAGTTGGCTCGAGTGAAACCGGGTTTATCTTTATGAAATGGTAATTTTCTATCCAAACGGAGAGTAAAAATTTCAAGTACATAATTTTCATTACTTCAAAAATTCTCTGAGTTAAAGTATACGACTACCTTAAAATTGTGAATTTTTCCAAAAATTGAGATATTTTTTATGATTTTATTTTATAGGTCACCTTATTAGCCTTATAAAAATACCAAGCATATTATTTTCTGTTCACTAGAACAAAACTACATGTGTTGTAGTAAAAGCAGATGCCATAACTTAAAACAAGATGTCAAACTTTAAAATGCATTTTACTCGAAATGTGGTGTTTTTTTTTTTGAAAATGCTCAAACGCTGTCAGTGATTGTTCAAAAAGTTTTGAAAATAATTAACTGAAGTTTTTTCTATATGTTTCGTATAATAATAGAAGTGTTTTAAACTTCAATATTTATCAATCACTCTTTTATTCTAAAATTTACAGTCCCCTTATGTGAATATAATCAAAGTTTTTTTAAACAATTTCATATAATAACTAAGATAAAGTGCTCTAGTTCCAGTAAGAATGAAAATATCTCTTATCTTGAAGGCCCTTTTAAAAAATGAAAAACATAGCAACACATCAGAATTGAAAAATTGAAAATTAGTTTATAAGCTTTTGGTACAGAATGGGCCTCGTTTATGTTATTTTTTGTAAGCTTTTACCTATTTTTTTTCATTTTATTAATAATAATTTCTTTTTCTCTTCTGAGTTTTAGCATAATTTTCCTAAAATGGGCTAAGCAAATCTAAAAGCCAAAAAACAAAAAAAATTCTCACATCTCCATTTTTTTAAAAAAAAGAGTTGTCGTAAGTAGTCAGATATATCTTAACAAAATATATACCTTAAAGTATCCGACTACGTTCGGAACCGGGATTTTTTAAAAAAGCGCATAAATGGGTAATTTTCACGATATTTAGCGTCACTTAGATTAGAATAAACGTACAAAATTGTTTTACGGACATTTTCACAAACAAAAAAAAATTATTCAAATACAATATTTTGGCAAAAAATTAATTTAGAATAACGTTTTTTCAAAAAGTTCTTCTTTTATAAAAAATGCTTCTATTTATAACAACAATATTTTGCTTAGATTTAGCAAAGACTTCGCCAGAGAGTCTGAACTAGGATTTTTGAAAAATTCACATTATTTTCAGAGTTACCACAAATTGAAATAATTCTCATTTTTTTTCTTTAAATTTCTCTCCTCTATTGTAATAAGATGTAGATAAATTCATTTCTATGTTATATATTTCAAAAATTCTAGTTCAGCCTCTGTACAGAGGTCTGAGCTATAGACAGGCAAAATATTATTATAATAGAAGCATTTTACACAAAAAGAGAATATTTTGAAAATGGGCCATTCTACGTTCATTTTTTGTCAAAATATTGTATTTAAATAATTTTTTATTGTAATGCTATTCTTAAAACAATTTTATATACATTTTCTAATCTAAGTGACACTAAATGTCAGAAATATTATCCATTTATACGCTTTTGCAAAATCACGGTTCCGAACGTAGTCGGATACCTTAAAGTATTTGGTATTCTCGACTAACGTCATAAGTTAAAATCATGAGTGATAATAATTAGCATATGTTAATAGGTTCATAACTGTATACAATTCGAACAGAAATGTTTTGTTTGTGATATAATGAATTTATTTCACTTTCGTCTTGTATAGAACGTCTACAATAAATCCTATACGAGTGCCGAAGAAGATAGAAGACGTCTTGTGTGGGAGGAACGAGTAATTTCTATTGTCCATCACAATCTCAGAGCTGATGCTGGACTTCATTCCTTCAGGAGGGGACTCAACAAGTACTCGGATTTGGTGAGGACTCCTTCCACGTGACGTACATATTTATTATTATATTCTAGTCAGTGTTTCTCAAACTGTGGGGCGCCCCCCCTAGGGGGTCGTGATAACCCTACAGGGAGGCGCGAGCATATTGAAAAGTAAAAAGCAAAAGATTGTTTACAAAAATTATTAATATACTAAAAGGAAACAAATAAAGAATGAACTGCACATTTACACTTATAAATATATCAGCACTGCGCAATGAATTTTATCGTTATTTTAAAAACAGTACCTTAAGAACAAGTTTAATATTTTTTTCAATGTCCCCATAGGCTTGTCACATATAAAACTTTTTAAAAAATTTACACTTACCTTGATAATTTGTACGGTTTATAATTAATCTCTTAAATACCGATTAAAAATTACGTGATTCGCTTCTAAACGGTGGCATTGGGAACGTAGACGAGCGTATCTGGTGTGTTGGGGAGGGGGTTAAAAGGAATAAAGAAACAAATAATCTGAAATAAGTAATTCCTTCGCAAAGACAATCAAGGTCCTTTTATTGCATTCCAAAGCCTTCGGAATAAATTTATGAATAGCAGAGCACAGAAAATATCGTACTTCGGAAAGAAGTATATATACGTCCGGGACAAATAACACGCTGGCTGAGCGAGATGTTTATATACGCCGGTGGCATTAAAGAGGTGAAAGTCGTACAGTAGGTTTAGCTTCAAAACATAGTATTATTGAATTCAATGCATCGTTATTGTATGGGGGAGGGGGTGCGATGAAAATAATGATTGAATATTGGGTCGCGAATATGGAAAGTTTGAGAAGCACTGATTCAAGTTGATTGTTCATTTTTAATTCTCTTCTATTCAACTTGTTAAATAGAATAATTGGTGTTTTGTTGCAGACTCACGCTGAGTACATGGACACTCTGAACGGTTTCAAGGCCAGGAACCATTTCTTCGAACCATTTCTTCCTTGCTTCCCTTCTCCAATGTCGACATTCCCGGACAAGTGGACTGGAGAC
Source organism: Trichonephila clavipes (assembly GCA_019973935.1). Taxonomy (NCBI): domain Eukaryota; kingdom Metazoa; phylum Arthropoda; class Arachnida; order Araneae; family Nephilidae; genus Trichonephila; species Trichonephila clavipes. The sequence continues at coordinate 8,333 of BMAU01008060.1, forward strand.
ACAATGGACTGGTCACGCCTGTGAAAGACCAAGTGTGTTTCCTTTGGAATATAGCTTTTGTTAAAAAATTTCTTTTGTGGGATGAAAGTGATTTTTTTTTGGTTGCTAAAGAAAGTCATTCAAATAATACTAATTATTTTTTCAATGAAAATAGTTCATAAATAATCTTTATTTCTCACTCACTGATGACGAGATTTTAGAAAATATTACGCCTGCAGATTTGAAATATGCTAGACGTATTTCTCTCGTTGGGAACAAGAGAGTTCGCTAAGAACAGATTTTACGAGAATCAAGCCCCAAGAAGGGTTATAAACGAAACGTTTCTGTTTTTGAACTATTAAACCTGAAGATTTGAAATTTTGCTTGCATTTTTCTTTTGTCGAGTAGAGATTTGCTAAGAAAGTGTTTTGCAGAAATGGATTCTCAAGGGTTTGTTAAAGCGTAAAAAATAAATATACATCCGTTTTAAAAATTTAAGTCCTGTCCATTTTGGGAAAGACTGTAAGAACGTTGTCACGATTCTTTGACCGTGGGTGTAAGAGGGTTCGAGTAAAGATCCGCCATTGCTCAATTTAAATAATTTCATTGCCTTTTTCATTTTAATAGACTTAATCAAGTTAACTGAAAATGCGCTTAAATATTTAAACCCGAGGAGCATTCAAACTTATTAAACTAATTACAAAAGAAATAAGAGAACTTTTTTAATCTCCTGGGTGTTCTTACTTCAACCCTTGCGTAAGCTTTCCTCCTATAATTAATAACACTAAAAGCGACCACCGGTCGCTCACATTCTGCCTTCTACTTATATTCAATTATCAATCTTCCCGCCTACTGCACTCTACTTGCACTTAAATAAAAGCTCGAATTTACATAAAATCAAGTCATCTCTAAGAAAGCGCTTTTCAACTAAAATTACAGTTAAAAAAAGTATTTTACCCTAGTGGATTAGTAGAAAGTCCTAATGGAACCCGTTGCAACAGTGTTTTTCAAACTCTTAATATTGGCAACCCAATTTCAATCAAAAGTTTCATCCCGCCCCCCTTTATACAATACCAATGTGTTGAATTCAATTTTACTATACTTTGATGCTACAACTACAATATGATTTAAACTTCTTAAGTGCCAGTGACGTATCTAAACGTCTCGCTCAGTTAAAGCGTTATTTTCCCTGGACGTATATATACGTCTTTACGAAGTATTATCTTTTCTGCGCACTGTTATCCATAAAGTTATTCCGAAGGTTTCGGAGTGCAATAAAAAGACCTGGGCTGTGTTTACGAAGGGTTTATTTATTTCAGAGGATTTGCTTATTCATTCCCCGCCAATGTATCACATTAACACGCGTACGTGGAAAACGGTGGCATCGGAGAGTGAATGACGTAACTTTTAATCGGCGGTTAAGGATTAATTATAAACCGCACAAATTATCAAGATAAGTGTTAATTTTTGTGTATAATTTTATATATGACATGACTAGAGTCACTGGTAATTATTGTTAAGTTCGTTCTTAATTTAGTACGGTTAAATTAATCATGAAACACATTGTGCAGTGGTGATATATGTATAAGTGTATTATATCAGTGTAAATATTTTATTTTTATAATGCCAGAGAATGTATTTTGTTTGATTTCTTTCAGTAAATTAGTAATTTTTTTTAAATAATCATTTGTTTTAGACTTTTCAATATGCTCGCGCCCCCCTCGTAGAGTTGTCACGCCCCCAAAGGGGACGCGCCCCACAGTTTGCAAAGCGCTGCGTTACAATGTGTTTGAATACAATCGAAAAATTAATGCTAGGGTGTAGATTTTAACAATATACAGTTCACACTACATTGTGAAATACCCAGTGAAGCATTTAGGTACACGCTGGTGTTTTTATATAGGCTTAACAAGTGTCATAAAAATTCCCATGCTGTTGTCCACGTTTTATTACAGCCCTCAGCGCAACAAGTTTGTACCAGTAGGTACTCCCGTATTATTCATTTCTAAGCATGGGACGATTAAGTAGGTAAAATTGTATAAATTTAAAGAATAGTCTGTTTTAATTTACTTTTGTGCATAATATATTCAAGCATAAAAACCCTTAGCATTTAAATTGTAAATATATCCAGCCCGGTTTTATGTAGGCCAGCTCAAGTGTCACCCACGTCACTTGACCATGGTTCAAAATTACGCGATACGTCGCCAAAAACCCTCGTGTAGCTGAACAGTGCGACGTTAATATTCACTCACTCACTCGCAACATTTAAAAACTACATGTTACCCTATACATTCATTATGTAAAAATTTAATGAAACTCAGGCGTGTCGTTCAAAATAATTTAGACTACTTAGTATTGCCACAGATGTTAAAATATTTTCCAAGAAACTTAATATCTTTTACTGTTTTCAGCAATCCTGTGGCAGTTGCTGGGCTTTTTCAACCACTGGTTCCCTAGAATGGCAACATAAAAAGAAGACAGGGACACTGGTGTCTCTAAGTGAACAAAACCTCATCGATTGCAACGCAGGTAGCCATATTTAATTCCTTAATAACTATTTTGAAAAAAATTCAAAGTATACTATTACAAAAAAAATGTACACTAGTATTCAAAATGAACCAAAATTAATTATATTTACTATGCGTTTCCATTATATAACAATGGTTGCCATGGAGGTGTTATGGATGCTGCTTTCGAGTTCATCAAAAGCGAAAAAGGCATCGACACAGAGGAATCTTATCCCTACAAAGAGGCAGTAAGTTGACCCTTAATGATTTTTCTCCTTCCAATGCATTAATTGATTTGCACTAAAATTCTAGAATATACCGTGGTATTGTCTTTAAAAGAACAATTTAATATTTATTTACTCAAAATACGTTTTGGAAGCAACTTACAAAAAATGTAACTTAATTTATTCAAATGTTAGTACACTCTGTACAATGTTGCCACTGACCTTCCTCAACCTGATCCTCCTGTTTGTTATCGAAGGGTTAAAGAATCATGAATGCTGTATCTTATAATCAAAAGAGGATTCGTGACTCTGTGAGGGGGAAAATCTCCCGTAAAGAAAATCCCATTTTGGGTGACCTGCCTAGGCCTCCTGGTGTCGCTAACTTTAGAATTATACATGTACATGAACACACTTCTTCATGAAACACACACCTGTAGGGATTCCGCTTATCATATTCCTCGCCTAGCCCTTTATGTAATACTGAAGACATGTGTAAAGATCAGTTCGTCTCTCATTCCTAACTCGGAGACGTAGCAGCAGCTATAACTATTAAAAATCATTTTAGCTTTTAATGTACTTTTTGACTTGTATTGGGTTGTCAGTCTTAGACTGGTGGTAGTCATGTCTAAGTCAAGCGTAGGATTAAAAAAAACAGTTATTCAAATGTAATTAGTATACTTTACCGCTTTATATATCCTTTCTGCAAGGCAGTTGCACGTTCAAGTCCTCGAGTGTAGGGGCTACGTGCACAGGTCACGTGGACATCCCCTCCGGAGATGAAGAGGCCCTGAAGCAGGCCGTGGCCAGTGTTGGCCCCGTCTCCGTCGCCATAGATGCACACCACGAGTCTTTCCACGATTACAAGTGAGTTACGGTCATTTGAAAATCGAAGAGTCTTTCCACGATTACAAGTGAGTTACGGTCATTTGAAAATCGAATGTGATATTTTTATACTTGAATATTCGTTCATATTAAATTGATTTGAAGGCTAAAATGAAATACACTCAGGAACATTGAAAATAACGACCCAAGAAGGAAGCTAAGTACAATCGCGAAACTTTGCAAATAAGTACAGCGTAATGTGATATGCAAATGATCCAAGTTTTGTGCCAATACGCATGCTCATACACGCCGAGGTGGCGCTACAATTAGGAAGAGGGTGCTATATAAGCAAGCGCAAATTCGAAAATTCATAAACGTGACGATTACCCGCCGATTGTAGGAAGACTTTGGTAAGCGAAACATGCCAGGTAAACGTGCTAGAAGACATTTCTCACAGTTAAGAGAGTTTAAGAGAGGCCTGATCATCGGGATGAAAAACTGCAGGCTGGTTTGCGTCGTGTTGCTGGCCAGGTGGATCGTTCGGAGTTTGCCGTTAGAAATTGTTGGGAGCAGTGGACACGAGAAGGTACCCACGCGCGGAAAACCGGGTCTGGAGCCACCAGGAAGACCACGAGGAGAGAGGATCGAAGGATCGTGCGGCAAGCACTTGTGGACCCCACAGTGACTCGTTCAACGATACGAGCAGACGTAGGCGTAGCAATTGTTCCACAAACAAATTCCAGACACCTTGCAGAAGCAAATCTTTAAACTAGCGCTCCTTTCCGTGCACCCTTTAACACAGGAGCATCGGCAACTGCGTTCAGTGGTGCCATGCCAGATCAATGTGGAATGTCACAGATTGGCAAAAGGTTGTGTTTAGTGAAGAATCCCGGTTTGTTTTGGGGACAGATGATAACCGTGTACGGGTGTGGAGGCACCCTGATGAACGGTACAATTCCTCGCACTGAGTTCTATGTCACACTGCCCGCACAGCTGGTGTAATGGTCTGGGGGGCAATGGCCTATGATAGCCGGTCCACTTTAATTGTGATGCGTGGAATCTTAACGGGCCAACGTTACGTTGATGATATTCTTCGACCCCATGTAGGACCTTTCCTAAAGGGTCTCCCAGAAGCAATTTTCCAGCAAGATAATGCTCGTTCGCATACAGCAAGAGTTGCTCAAGACTTCCTACGTCATTTTCAGACTCTTCCATGGCCGGCCCGCTCCTCCGATTTGTCCCCTGTAGAGCACGTGTGGGATCAGTTAAAACGGCAGATGCCATCGTGTCACTTTGTACATGATTTAGAGTTGGCTGTTCAAGATTTGTGGGCCAATCTGCCTCAGGACAACATAAGGAGTCTAATCAACTTAATGCCGGACCGTGTGGCGGCATGTATTGCAGCTGGAGGTGGTCCAACGCGCTATTGTAGTTGCCCAGTATTTGTGTCGTTGAGCACCCTGTATTCGTTTAATTGTCTTGTTTTGGAGATCAAGTGAATCTCTCATCTGTGTCATTATGTGTATTAAATTTCATTTCAATCCGATGCTTTCTTCTTGGGTTGCTATTTTCAATGTTCCTGAGTGTATATACTTAGATTCCAAGTTTGGTGAGTTTTTAAATATGTTCTTTCTGTCTAAAACCAATACAAAAGAAGGAATTTGGCATTCAGGTTTATTCTGAAATTCTAATTTTGATTTTTAAAAATCATGCATAAAAGTTAGTTAATTAAATTCCGCGAAGAATAATAACAGTATAACGATTAAAACTTCAGAGCTTAAAGAATTGTTTTCTTACAGGGTGGGAGTATATGATGAGCCGGAATGCGGTAACGGAATCTCTGACCTTACTCATGCTGTACTTGTCGTGGGTTATGGAACTGGAAAAGGCAAAGACTACTGGCTCGTCAAGAACAGGTAAAGAAACTTTTAAGAGTAATTAACATACTTTAATGTCACATAGTTATTAATTAACTCGAACATTGAACAACTCCTTTATGTTTTTCTCTGTATTTAAAAATTTCAATAATACTTTGACGATACTTACATATGAAATTTATATTCTTTAATCTGTTATTTTTAAAGAATAAAATTTGGAACTGTGCATATTTTTCAGTTGGGGAGAGTCGTTCGGAGTGAATGGTTACATCAAGATGTTGAGGAACAAGAATAACCAATGCGGAATCGCCACAATCGCCTTTTATCCTCTCGTTTGAGGATTTGCAAAACCGTTTAATGTGGTTCATGAGAACAAAAATGGAATCTTGTCACTATCTATTTATTTAGTGAATGTCATACGTGTATATTTATGTATAAATATTTATTATGTTATTAATAAACATTTTCTTAATGAGTTTTTTCTCTCAGAGTGTTTATTAATTAAAATTATTTTTAATTAATTCAAAGTAGCTGAAAGATCTGATTTCCAGAGACGAAATCAAATTGACTTTATTTATAAATAATTGAATCAATCCTATCTGAATTTATGATATCATTCTAATCTATTAATTTAAATTCTTGCGGTTAATTATAGTTTGCAAAATTGATAAAAGAGAACAGTGTAATTGTTTGCAAAATTGAAAATTCTTATAATATGGGCACTTCAATTACTTTGGATAAACAAAAAGAAGATTAAAATTTTTTTTTTAATTTAAAAGGAAACAAAAACATTATTTTTATTAAAAGCATAAAAAGATAAGCTTAAACGTAGCTAAAACAATTGATTTGTTCAGTTTCGAAAGATATTTTGTTTTTTTTTATCTAGTTTTACACAAAAAAATTTCGAAACAGAAAATGTTTTGGGGAAAAAGGAACGTCTTTTTTACATTAGGATGAATACAATATTTTTTCCCAATTAGCACTTTAAGTTACTTTCTTCCAGCTTAAGGTATCCGACTACGTTCGGAATCGTGATTTTGCAAAGCGTATAAATGGATCCTTTATAATGATAGTTTACTGTCTCTTAGATTAGAATACATGTATAAATTGTTTTTAAGAATATTATTACAGTAAAAAATTATTTATTTTAGCAAAAATGAACGTAGAATTACCTATTTTGACAACATTCTCCTTTTATATAAAAATACTTCTATAAT